>JAJHZJ010000300.1:3134828-3394009 GCA_023548195.1 Bettongia penicillata ogilbyi
TATAAATATTACCTCATTTGATTCCCACAACAGCCCTGAGAGGTAGGTGCTAGTATTAGTTCCAGTTTATAGATGAAGAAACAGAAACACAGAGAGGTGATACGACTTGCCCAAGGTTGCAGTGCTAAGTAAGTGGACACTTCTCTCTAACTTTAGGTCCAGGGCTTTATCCATTGTGCCACCTAGCTGCCCACTATTTTCAAAGCAGCATTCTTAATGTTGGGTACACAAAGAGGAACTCCCTGACCTCTGCAAGGTTAATCGAGCAAGGTGGGAAATAAAGCCAGGCTCTCACAACAAGGCAGATTACAGTGTGGACGAGTGCTAAGAGTGAAAGCTTTAGAATTGCTGGTTCAGGCTTCAAAAGCCTGACTCTGCCTTTCACTGTCTGTGTGACCTTAAACATGTTACCTTACTCCACTGGGCTTCACTTTCCTCCTCTGGAAAATGAGGTGGGTTGACTAAATGACCTCTCAGACCCCTTTTTAGCTCTAAACCTGTGATCCTAGGAAAGTTAAGTGCTAAGCAGATTTATTAAGAACATTTTATGAGACATTTGAGGAGGTAAAAAGAGCATTTGACTGGGAGAATTAAGGAAGGCTTCCAAGAGGAGATGGCACCTAAATTGGGCCCTGAAGGAAATAGTGACTCTTAATTGGGATCAATCCCTCTTTCCTCTAAACCTAGTTTTAGCCCCATAATCTTGATTAGCTTGCATCTTTATAAATGGCCCATTACTTACATCAAAAAACCCTTTGCCAGGTTATCTTCATGGCTCTGGTGGTTCTGTAACTAACCTAGGTAGGAAAAACCTTGCAGTCACTTTTCCCCAATGACAGGCTGCCCTCCATCAAAGTCCCCAGGAGATCATTCATCCTGCTTAATGATGAATGCTAATTTTATTTGACTCTTTTCCTCTCTCATCACCCACATTGAGTTTGCTGCCAAAACCTGTCAGTTATTCTCCACAGTATCTGTTGACTGCATTCTCTATTCTCTCATCCCTCTGCCATGACCCAAGTACAAGCCCTTATTGTCTACCACCGACCTGGGCTACCATAACAGCCTCCAAAATGTCGGCCTTTTCCCCCTCCAATCTGTCCTTCCCATAGTTGCCCATTTAATTGTCCTTTCCCAGGGTCATACAACTAGTATGTGTCAGAAGCAGGACTACCCAGGTCTTTCTAATTTTGAGGCTACATCTCTGTCTATTTTACCTCATTTTTATCTCTCTCAATAGAAAGATAGATAGACAGACAGATATGGATAGACAGAGACAGGGATAGATAAACAGATGGATAGATAGATAAATGATAGATATGCAATCACACATGCTTATAAGTACATATGTGCATATATCCTAAAACTGCACTGTCTTATGGGTGACAATGCATATATTTGCATGTATATACTTTAATGTATATCATATATATTTAAGCTCTAATAGTTTAGGACTGCACTAAGACTTGAGACATTGTGTGCAGGTGTATATTTTTGTATGTGTATCTGTATTTGTGTTTACATAAGTTCCATGAGGTCAAAGTCCTTGTCTTAATTATCCTTGCATGTTTCCCAGCACCTATCATAGAGCTCATCTCATAGTAGATGTTTAATAAATGATGAGTTCATGACTCAGTGAATGAAATTGAATTGAATCAATGAGTGACAAAAAATGCTTTATAAATCATAAAAGAGCTATAGGGTACCTATAAATCCATGAAAGGGAGTTTTCCTCATATGCAGGGTTGTCTTCATTATTTTTGGTGTGGGGGGAAAAAAAGAAAATATCATACCTTTCCTTTCCCCCTTAAGTAATATATAATCTAGTCAAAATGATAAAGCATAGGAGGCAGAGTCAAGCTAGGGTAACAGAGGCAGCAACCCAGGAGAATTCTTTCAACATTCCCCTCCAAACAATTTTAAAAAACACCTCAGATTGAATCTAGGAGTGACAGAGTCAACAAAAGTTCAGTATGTGACATTTTTCCAGCTTAGGACAACTTAGGAGGTCAGAAGAAGAGGTCTGTAACGCTAAAATCAGGGCTGGCCTAGAGCATACACACCAGCAGCGCCAGCAGTAGGTGTTCAGTGTAGCTGTGACAGCAGCAACCTTGGGACCTTTCAGCCTGCGATAGTAAGGGAATCAGATAACTTGTCAAAAAGAGATTACAGGGCACTATGAGCTGATACTTGCAGTCATACTGGGAACTATTTGGCAACTCTATTGCCCACACTCAGTCCTACATCCAACTTCTAGAAAGGAGCGTTTGTGTTTGGTCACCAGGGAGAAGGGGCCCTGGTTGCAGTTCCAAAGCAAAGAAGAGCACTAGTGCTTGCAGTTGTAGGAAAGGAGAAGTCCTGGTCATGGTTCCAAGATCAGGAGGAGTTCTAGAACATGTAATTACAGAGGAGAGCAGGGGCCCTTCCTGGGTGAAGAACATAGCACAGTCTCAGAAAGCAGCGACCACACCTCTCCTAGGATCACATCATCTTGGAAGCAGTGAAAACTTGTAGACCCTCAGTGCTAACCCCAAAAACAACAGCATGAAAAAGCCTAATGCTTGAAAAGGTGCTTTTGCACCCCCAAGCGAGCAGAACTCAACTTTAACATAAAGTTCAAAATCAAGAAATAGGCTAGAAAATGAGCAAACAACCACAACAAAAGAACTTGATCATAAAAAACTACTGTAGTGTCAGGGAAGAACAAGGCACAAACTCAGAAGAAGATAACAATAGCAAAAATTTATACATGAAACCCTAAAGAAAAATGCAAATTAAATACAAGCCCAACATGAATTCCTAGAAGAGTTAAAGAAAGAAATAAGAATAGTAGAGGAAAAATTTGGGAAAGAAATGAGCCAAGAAAATTATAAAAATAGAATTAACAACTTGGTAAAAGAGGCAAAAAAAAATTGAAGAAAGTAATACCTTAAAAAAAGAATTTTTAAAAAACAAGAATTGGCCAAAAGGTAAAAGAGACACAAAAATTCACTAAGGCAAAGAACTCCTTTAAAAGCAGAATTGGGCAAGGGAAGCTAATGACTCCATGAGACATTAAGAAGCAATAAAACTGTCAAAAGAATGAAAAAATAGAAGAAAATATGAAATATCTCATTGAAAAAATGGAAATGAACAGCAGAATGGATTAGAAACCAGAATCCAATAATATATTGTTAACAAAGACACATTAAAAACAGAAAGACAAAGTTAAAATAAGGGCTGGAGCAGAATCTAATTTACTTTAGGTAAAGGTAAATCTATTTATGCATTAGTTAAGGTTAAAAAAAAGGCAAAGGTAACAATTGTGATCTCAGACAAAGCAAAATCAAAAACGGATCTAATTAAATACATAATCAGGGAAACTACATTTTTGTTAAAAGGTATCACAGACCATGAAGTAATATCAAAATTTGAGAAATATGGGAATTTCTATATATCTATACATGTGTGTATATATATACATATATATGGAATTGGGTCAAATTTATAGAAATAATAGTCATTCCCCAATCAAGGCATATGAATAGGTACTTTTCAGAAGAAGAAATCAAAGCTATCACATGAAAAAATGCTTTAAATCACTATTGATTAGAGAAATGCAAATTAAAACAATTCTGAGGTATCACCTCACACTTATCAGATTGGTTAAAATGACAGGAAAGAAAAATAAATGCTGGAAGGGATGTGGGAAAATAGGTATACTTAATGCATGTTGGTGAAGTTGTGAACTGGTCCAATTCTTCTGAAGAGTAAATTGTAACTATGCCCAAAGGGCTGTTGAACTGTATATACCCTTTGACCAAGCAATACTGCACTACTAGGTCTGTATCCCAGAGAGATGAAAGGAAAAGGAAAAGAATCTCTAAACCAGATCTTTTTATGAAACAGAATTAAAAATTGAAGAAATGCCTATCAATTGAGAAATGACAAAACAAGTGTGGTATATGATTGTAATGGAATATTATTGTGTTATAAAAAATGACAAGCAAGATGGTTTCAGAAAAACCTGGCAAGCTTATATGAATTGATACAAAATGAAGTGAGCAGAACCAGAACATGGTACACAGTTACCGCAGTATTGTCATGATGATCAACCATGAAATTCTTAGTTACTCAGATCAATACAGTGATCCGAGACAATTGTGAAGGACTCATGGTGAAAAATGCAGTCCTTCCCCATAGAGTGAACTGATGAACTCTAAATGCAATTTGAAGTATAATTTTTTCACTTTATTTTTCTTGCTTTTTTTGTGACATGACTAATATGGAAATATTTTGCATGATTTCACATGTATAATGGATATCATGTTGCTTTCTTTCTCAGTGGGTTGAGGAGGGGCTGGAAAGAGGGAGAGAATTTGGAACTCAATTTTTTAAATAAATGTTAAAAATAAATACTTTTTTAAAAAGATGATAAAAACATAGGGAGAATCATAGATTTGGAATTGGAAAAGACCTCACAAACCATTAGTCCAGCCCCTTCATTTTACAGATGAGTCAGTTCAGGTCCAGATAGTATAAATGATTACCCAAAGTTAAATAGAGAGAGAGTCAGTTCCAGAGGTTGGATTTGAATCCAGAACCTCTAATTTCAGAACCAGTCTTCTCTCCACTACACCATGCTATCTCCCATGAATAATTGTAAATGATGACTAACTATAAAGTGGAAATGACATTCTCTCAGTGCATTAGAAAAAGGGTTCTCTGCTCCTTTTCTGTCTTGCTTCAAGCTCTCTCCTTCCTTTCTGATCAATACTTTTGCTGGCTTTGTATGCAATGGCAACTAAGTTCAGTCATTCTGAGTTCACTCATTCTCTTAGCAACCGTCACATTTCTGATCAGATACAGCTGCTTTCTGAGACAGAGCTGGGAGTTACAAAAATGTCAGAGGGTTTTCTAAAAGGGACAGTTTCTCCTTCAAAATAAGCCATTTTAAACTAATAGTTTACACAGAACTAATCCAAATTTTAAAACAGAAACACAAAGTCATTTCCCCACAGTTAGCTTAAACCCTTTATCGGTCAAGCCTACTCAGATGTCTTCTGGTATTTATTTCTCTTCTTGGTGATATTTGCACTTAACTTAAAAGGTTTTATTCCCATTGATAAATGGACCTTGACTGGGCCTTCCTATTCTTTTTACTCCTGACTGATCTTCTAGTTTTTCATGATATAAGGTGATCCTGTTCTCTTTACAAGCAGGACTGTCTGCATGGTTGCTTTGCAAGGGAAACCCCTTTTTGCCATTATGATACCTGGCCTTGGGGCTTGTATGAAGAGTTGACTGGATGACCTCTTTGTTAAGCACACTTTCCACACTTGGAGTCCTTCTGAATCCCACATTGCCACAGGACAGGTCTTCTCAAGGATATTTGGCAGGTTTGAGACTGGAACAGTGCCCAAAGACAAGCTAGCAAATGTGATGTCCTCATCCTTATATTCTTTGACTTGAAGTAAAATAGAAGACATAGGTTTTCTTCTGCTGGGTGGAGAAGAATCTCTTTTACCTGTATACACTTGTGTTTTGGAATTCAGGGGAGATTAGGAGGCAGAAGAACTGTGACATGGCAGAGGGAAGAAATACTAAAGCATGCATTCAGACCCCACAATTGCCCTACCTACAAATTTGAGGTATTAGCCATTATAATAATTGTTGTGAAGATTATTATAAGACACTTTGCTCTACGTGGTTTTCCTGAATTTTAATTTCTCGTACCACTTGACAGATTAGTCCCTAAAATATATGTTTTTGACACACTGACATACAAAGGATTTAGAGTTAGAAGGGACCTTAGAGGTCATCTAATCCAAACCCTTCATTTAACAGATGGAGAAACAGATCTAGAGAGGTTAAATAGCTAGCCCAAAGTCACATAGTTAATGATTAGTAGAGATTAGAGTTGAATCTGCATCATATGTCTAAGAACATAGTCTTCTTGCCCCTATTCCTTGGTTTCCTCCTGTAATCCCCTAACCATTATAGACATTTGATGAAGTCAGTGGCTAAGACATAACAATGAATGGTTACATCATAGATGACTCATAGTGTTGTGGCAAAAACTCTAGGCTAGAAGTTGAGAAAACTAGACTAAAATCCTGAATCCATCATGCACTCACTGTATGACCTTGGGTGATTAACCTGAGATTAAATTTCTTCATCTATAGAAGGAGAACAATAATATATACTCTTCACAGGGTTGTTTTGAGGTGGCATAATGGATACCAGACCTGGAGTCAGGAAGACTCTTCCTCCTGAGTTCAAATCTAGCCTCAAACAGTAGCTGTCTGACCCTAGGCAAGTCACTTCACTCTGTTTGTCTCGTTTCCTCATCTGTAAAATGAGCTGGAGAAGGAAATGGCAAACCACTCCAGTTTGCCAAGGAAACCCCAAATGGGGTCACAAAGTGTCACACAACTGAAAATGACTGATCAAACTTTTTAACTAACTATAGGGCACAGTGTAAATATGAACTGTAAAAATAACTTTGTCAGAAGAAATTGGTGTGACAGTATAAGTAAGCTTAGGCAAAGCAGTCATGAAGATTGAGGATAAGACTTACCCTTATGTTATTCTTGCAGCTGTCAACAGTATTAACAAGTAAGAAAAGATAAACAAGTTAAATGGCCCTAGGATAGACATCCCTGTATTGGTCTGAAATCTGTCAAAGGGATTATTGCATAAGCATAAATTACCTGATATCCATGAGCCACATGCATCTGAGGTTGGTATACTCCTCCTGTAAGAATCACCTTGCATTCAGGCTTAGCCAAATACTCCCCAATAGACATCTACCAGTGATTATACCCTAAGCTGTAATTACTGGTGGGCATCAAGAAGGAACAGTGGCCATAGGCTTAACTTTTAGAGCTGGAAAAGAATGACCTTAGAGTCTAAACTCCTACTTTTGTAGATGAAGAAACCTAGTCCTGCAGATGTTAAGGGACTTGGCCAGGATCATTTAGGAAGAAAGTGGTAGAACTGGGATCCAAACCTAGGTCTTCTGTTCCCAGATCCAATATTTTGTCCACCGCACAAGAGCTGGAGCTATTATTGTACCTGCAATGTTCATTTCTTGGTCAGTGGCCTCACAGATAGACTTCAGGTCTGGCCCACAAAGCTTCCTCTGCTATGGAGGTCATGGGTACCACCTCTTCTTGTATTTCACAGGGGAGTTTGTTGTGGCTTTCTGTGCTTCTCTGGAAAAGTAGAAAAATCAGGATGTTCTCTGGAGAGGGATGTCGGTGATGGGGTGAGGGATGTGGAATAGAAGTAGAAAATCACCCTGAGTCAGAGAGATCACTACGGGAAAGTACCTATGAAGAGAACAAAATCTTTGAGAACTTATTCTGAGATATTTGTCTTCCCCTCAGCCAGGAAACTGTAAAATGACACAGTGTCTGATAAACAGAAGGATCAGAGAAGTGATATGTCAGAAAGGTACAGACTTGTACAAAAATGCAGGAACCTGAGAGTGGAGATGTGGTGGAGAGCAGGTGTTATGGATTAAAGGGGAGGGAGAAACCAAAGTGATATGGTTGGGGGAGTGTCTGCTGCATACCAACCAGTCTAGAAAGTAGGAATATGCATTTCTGATGTGGATTATGAAGCTAGCACTGAGACAGAATGCAATCATGGAGCTTCAATCATCCTGACATCTGTTAACTTAATTTTCATAAAAGGAAGAATTAAAAATTCTTACCTTGACTTACTGACATGCCTCAGAATATAGAGATAGCATATAAGCACCTTGACAGTAGGGATTATATCGTTATTTTTGTTTGTTTCATCAGCATTTAGTATAATGCATGGCATTTATTAAATGCTTACTTACTGTTCCCCACTCACCTTCCACCAGAGAGAGGATGGATTCCAAGTGCCCATTTGCAGATTGAGATATAAATATATATTTTTAAATGTGGCCAACATGAGAATTTCTTTTAATAACTTTCCATATTTGTTCCAAAGATTTTGTTTTTCTTTTTTTTAATGGGATGCAGAGGGGAAAAAAGTAGGTTTTTGTTTATCTAAAAAATTAAATAAAAGAAAATCATGTCAATGACTGATGGAATCAACAAGACTTGCCAAGTAATTGGATGTAGGAATCCAGGAGAGTAAAGAGACTAGGATGACACTGAAGTTATAAATCTGAGTGACTAAAAGGATGGTGGTGTCAATAGTAGTAGGGAAATTTGGGGAAAGAATGGACTTAGGAGAGAAAATAATGATTTCTATTTTGAGCTTGTTGAGGCAACCAGACTGAGATTTCTAGCAGGAAGTTAGTTGGGAATGCAGAACTGGAGTTCTGGAGAGAAGGCTAAATATGTAGATCTGGGATCAGTTTACTTAGAAATTATAATTGAATCCTTGAGAGAAAAAAGTGAAGAGTCTTAGAGGACACCTATCGTTAAGACCTGGAGCATGAATGAGGAGCCAGCCTAGGAAACTATTCTCTTATTCCCTATCTATTTCTTCCTGGCATCACAAAAACCCAAGGAGGAGAGAATATCCAGGAGGAGCAAGAGGTAGTCAGGAGTGTCAACAGCTGAAGGATGAGGACTGAGAAAAGGCCATCAGATTAAAAGACAAAGTGGAAGTGATGGGAACTTTGATGTAGAATGACAGTATTTCTTTAATAGTTAATGATAATCAAGGAAGAGAATGCTAGACATAGAAACTAAATGAAGAATTAGTTATAATCAGGGCTGTGTGCAGGATATTTTTTCAACTGAATTGGGCTCCTAGAAATAGACTCCAAAATACACTCTTTGAAAATGGGAATGTTCTCTTATTTTTTTCTTTTGCATCTTTCTCAAACAAAGGGCACTAGTCCCTTCCATGTTTTTTGCACTTAGTAAATGTTGAATGAATAATTTGTTCAATAGCACAAGACTGGCAATGCAGTAGAGGGCCTTCCAGCTGTGACCCAGATGTCAACAAATAAGTCAGTGCCCCCAATTGCTCAGTGTGGTTTTGGCTCTTTTTATAGAAAAGGGGAAGACAGCTAAAGAGGTATAGGAGACTGTCAAAATGAATTTCTGATCGTATGGCAAAATCAGCATAAGGTTTTTTTTTTTCACATTCATATAATTGAATTGAAATTTTAATTCATTCAATGAACATCTGTTAAGCAACCCCCAAGTACATGATGAAAGATGAAAGATGAGAGATGATATGGCACATTAGAGAGAGAGAAAGAGAGTTCAAGTCTTAGGATAAAGAAGTAAATTTAAGTCCTAACTCCAACACATATAGGCTGTGTAATCCTAGGCAAGACACCTAAACTGTCAGTGTCCTGGGTAATTCTGTAGAACAATATATTGCAAAGACAATTCCTGTCTCCATTGATAGAGGAGGTTGCTCAGAAACTTTTTTTTGCCTCACATGCCTCATCAATAAAATCACAATGATGGCTGTATATGTTTATATGTATTTGTATATGTACATATGTCTATATGCATATACATACAACACAACAAGATCCTATTGTAGATGCAGGGATACAAACATTCAAAATGATGTGGTCCTTCTCCTCATGGCATTTAAGTTCTTTTTTATAAGTTTCTGGGTTGTTTGGGAATTTATAGGTCCCATCTACCTGTCCAAATTGACCACAGCCATTTCTTGTCTAATCTCACTTAACTTCCCAACCCAAATTTTCCTGCCTTAACATTAAATAACTACCCTCTAACCAACTTCAGAATTCACCAGACTTGCACCATACATGTTCATGTCAGATTATCTGATATCTACTTGTATTTGTTCCTGTCAATGGCATAGATTTCTTTAGCAAAGTCTTATTCCAGTGCTTTGGCATTCATGAAGATGACTTAGCCAGATACCAAAGGCTTTCCTTCATTAGAATGTGATCTCCTTCAGAGGAAGGACTTTTGCCTTTCTTTGTATACCTAGCACTTAGGCAGAGTGTCTGATATATCATAATAGGTGCTTTAAAAATGTATATTGAATGACTAATGGAAGTCCTATCAAGATAGGAAGGCTTTAACTGTTGGGCACAGAGTTGTAATCTGTACTAAGTTATCCAAGGAACAGTTGAGCCAAGTTGAGAGAAGCTCTTTATGAGAAGGTTGTCCTTTAAGTGATGGTATTTTGGCCATGGCAACTGAAGAATATGTGTATTCATCCTTCATTGCCAAAGAAAAGCATGCCATCAGAGGAGTAATGACATGACTTGCACTTGACTTTGTTTTGAGTGAGGGAGGCAGGTCACCAGCCTCACTTCTCCTCCAGAGGCTTCTGAATCCAGTGACCAGATATTCATCAGGATGACTGGAGATGACCCAGGATGAGGCAGTTGGGGTTAAGTGACTTGCCCAAGGTCACCCAGCTAGTGAGTGTCAAGTGTCTGAGGTGAGATTTGAACTCAGGTCCTCCTGACTCCTGCACTGGTGCTCTATCCACTGCACCACCTAGCTTCCCCTAGTGCAGTATGTGACCTTGGGCAAGTCACTTAACCCCAATTGCCTCATCCTGCACAACTAAAAAAATGATAAGGAAAGAGAGTAAACTATGGACTTTTGAACTACTGAAATTTGGCTCAAACAAGGTGTTGGCAACTATGCCTCTTAGCTGTCATTCACTTTAAAATCAAAACTGTGGTTCTGTTAGTTAAAATAAATGAATATGCCTATAGCTTTGTGTTGACTCTTCTCAAAAATATATGAGTGTGTCAGGAACAGTAGCAGAGTATGGAGAACTTTGGTCTACAGATCTCATGTTCCTCCACCTTACCCAGTGTCTAAAGTGTGAGCTAGAGCAGAACTGTCAGATTTGAGATCTGCTATTGGTATGGGACCAGCAATCTCAAGTGCTGCCCAAACCAGGTTAAAATGCAATTAGGAAATGTTTAACAAAATAAATAAGAATACAGTACAGCATAGATAATGTTAATGTGTGGTTTTCAAAGTCAATATGCAACCTAGTAAGGAGCTATTTCTCTTTGAGTTTATCTCACTGCCGAAGAGCTCTCTATTTGGTCTCATTTTCATAGACTTGGCTCCCATTCATCTACAGCAGAGGTTCCCAAACTTATTTGGCCTACCACTCCTTTTTCAAAAAAAATTACTCATTGTCTCCATGGAAATCTACTTTATTTAACTCTGCAACAGTTTTTTTTCTTAACTTGCATTATTTCAAAAAATATATATATAATATTTTTAAATGATATGTCAAATTTAATGTTATTATAAATTTATGGGGGGTTTTCTGCATTGAAATGTTGATGACACAGGTGTCAAAACTGAAGCCCTCCAAATCACCTGTAATGCCTCAACCAGATTAAAATATAATTGCAAATTGTTTAACTAAATAAAAATACAATATGACATAGATAATGTCAGTTTGTGGTTTTCTAAGTCAATATAGTACCCACTGGCATCAGTTTCTGCTTGAGTCTGAGACCACTGTGGTACAGTACTAGATTTTGAGTTAAGGTTCAGATCCTGCTTCAAACGTTTACTAGTTATGGGCCCTTTGGCAAGTTACTCAACCCAGTTAACCTCAGACAGTTCTCAGGCCATAAATTAGAGATGGGTTGCAATTTTGGTGGTAACAGGAGGTTTTGTTTTGTGGATGTGAAATTGGAGGAGCCTTGACCTAGAGCTAAAATTAACCTCAGAGGTTATCTTTCTAACCTAACAAATGAGGAAGCTAAGGTCCATGAAATTAACTGGATTACCTCAGGTTACACTGGCAGTAAGCACCAAAGGTTTGATTTGAACCGACTTCCTCTGACTCCAAAGCCACTGCTCTCTTTCCACTGTGGCACCTGCCTCTCATTTGAATCAATGGATCATTGCCCTGTGATTTTATCAATGTGGAAACTGTCTCCAGCACCACAGATCACAACCTGTGTATAATTGATAGTCTCAGAGAACTGTCAGAGTCTCAGAAAGGTTGATTGACTTGCCTGTGAGCCCCAAGCCAGTAAATGTCAAGAGCCTGACTCCAGACCTACCACTTTATCTACTACAGTGCCTCTTCCTTGTGGATCATATTGGCTTACAAAATATTATGTGGCCCATATATTTTTCCCCAAATTATTAGCAAAACATGTTCCTCTCCTTTGAAATGGTGATTAACTTTAGACATCATCCAGTCATTCTAACCCTCATTCCTAGTGCCCCCTTTCTAAAAGAACCTTTCCAGTGGAAAAGCTGAATTAGCAGTGAGGAAGAAGCTCCTCCTTTGGTTGTTTAGTTCAACTATTTGCCTGCCTATCCTAAGGCTTCACTAAAAAGAAAGTCACAACTTTTCTTAAATTCATTCAACTTTAAGTGGTTTTCACCAGTGGTTGGTACCCAGTGGGTAGCAACATAAAGCAGGAGTTTGGATATTTGATTTCCTTAGAGAAGAAAAAATTCTGTGAGCAGTTTAAAGGTCACATGTTGAGAAAGTGTCATCTTTACAAACCTTTATGGACAAAGGAAGATAGATGCAGCTTAGGTTGAAAGACAAACCTGCTGCCTTGAATGCTATTGACTCCAAATCAATGCCTAAACAGAAATCATTCCCTTTGACAAACTGGTTCCTTTCAGTATTTGAAAGAAAAGAGCATGAAGCATCTTACATTTCTGAAACATCTTCTTCTTACAGCCTCTGTGACATTGAGCAAGTTACTTCACCTCACTAAAGTGGGTCTCAGTTTCCAAGGGACTTGGGAACAGATCTCTTCTATCTGTAGTGGTTAGAGTACTTGAATTTACTTGGAGTCAGGAAGACCTGAATTTATATCCTGCCTTACATAAGTTACAAGCTCTGTAACCCAGAGAAAGATAATTAATTATTCTCAGCCTGTTTCTTCAACTGTGTGATGGGGATAATGATATTACCTACCTCATAGAATTGTTTTGAAGACCAAATGAGATAATATTTGTAAAGTGCTTTGCAAACTTTGAAGTACTATAAGTGTTAGGTATTACTGCTACTACTACCACCACCACCACCACCACTACTACTACTACTACTACTACTGTTTTGGGCATATCTTCTAGACCTGCCTTTCCCAGTGTCTGAGGATGCTGCCTGGTTCAGAGGAAAATGTTAACTAGATCAGTACAAAGTAGCATTGATGCCTTGTCTTAAGATTAGTTTGGCTTTGTTTGCTTTAATTAATGCCTGATTCAGAGGCAAAATATAGAAAGAAAGATATTTGCTTAAGTAGGCAGTTGCTAATTCTGAGGATTCTCCTAGAAATACAGGGTAGGAAAACTTCTTAAAGACAAATTTAGTTGCTTTATTTTTCCATTCCAGTAAAGGAAAACTTTTGTCACTGAATGCCACCATATGTCTGGATTTGACCCTTGTGGTCAGGAGGCTTAGCACAGCCCTCTTTGATCTTTCCTCCTTACCCAGAGCTGTTAGTATTCCACCCTTAGTAGAACATTTTGACACCAGTCTTGAAGACAGCACATTGAGTAACTTAGAGCCGAAGATGATATGTGTACCATAGTGTGCATTAATGCAGCTCATTAAGATTATTTAACGACTGCAGCTGCTGTTCACCAAGAGAATCTGTTGCCCTTAATTGGGAATGGCAGGGGAGGGAGAGGAAAATTATATTCAAACACTATTTCTGAGATAATTAGCAAAATATCAGGGACAGATGGACGAGAAACAATGGAAAAAACGTGTGTTTTGCTGGCATTACTTTTGTATCATAAATTCGACCCAGTGATGGAAAAAAGTTTGTTGTCTTTTGGTAAAGCTACTATCCTCAATGGGTCATTGCTTAATTTTTTAACATCTCAAGGGCTGGCTGTCCACACTGCCAATTCTTGGAACTCCTCATTCCCTTTAGGGCTTGGCTTAAGGGCCATCGCCTTCAAGAGGCCTTCCCTGATTGCCCCACCTTGTCCCTCTCTCATTAAAGTATACTTATTTTTTATAGATCCTACATTTTTATAAAAATTAAGAACATATTTTATCTCCCTAATAGAATGTAAACTACTTGAAGTAAAGAGTTTTCTCACTTTTCTATTGTATTCCCAGCTCCTAGCATTATGACTAATATATGATAGGTACTGTAGACATGCTATTGATGAGTTGATTGAACCAGTTTTCAGCTTTTGCAAAAATGTCATCCTTCTTCTTGAAGTGAACCTTGGGGCTATTCCATGACTTCTTAGCACCTTTACAAAGCAGTGGGCTGAAAAATAAAGCTCCCCTTTAGCCAGGACATGCTGAACATGGCTGGTCTGGATGCTATGGTTCCCTTGTGATCTCCTCAACATCTTTCCACTGGTAGTAATCACAACCCTTCTGTGCCTTCTCATCCTGTGTGGTTCTCTTTGATGATCTTCCAAGCAGAGCTCTCCCCTAGAGGATCCTCTCGATGTGATGTAACCATCATATATGTACCCTCGCTGCTTTTGGGTGACTTCTCAATGTGCAAGTCTCAGTGGAAAATGTGCCATCATCTGCTTATAGTGCTGTGCATCTTTTCATTGCCATATCTGTCACCTACACCTGGTCTTTCCAGGATCTTGGTGTTGTATGATTTGTAGCCATAGAGCATCAGTGGGGAAATATTAGTGTTAAAGAGATGAACTTTTCAGCAATTAGCAACTTTGGGATCACTCAAAATACCACATAATCTCCCAAATTCTCTAGCTTAGTCTCTACAACCTATTCAATTGTAGGCCCAGTTTATTGCCCATCAGTATTCCCTTTGCGCATTACACACACACATACACACAGGAAATTATATAGAAACATGTATAATAATACATAAATATTTACATACACACATTCATATTACCTTCACATTAGAACATAAGCTGTGTGAGGGCAGAAAATATTTTATAGCACAGTTCCTGTCTGATAAAATGTTCTTAAAATGATCATTCACTAACTGATTGCAATATCTATCTGATGCACACAAACGTACACACAAACATACACAAAGGCATATGTGCACACCCACATATCCAGACTACTTGAGGAGTTATAAGTCTTATCTCTAGCTATATCTTCATATTCTAGAAAGCAGGCATTTTCATTCACCTTCTTCTTTGCAATGTAAAAAATTAAAGCAATTTCCTTTTAACAGTTATAGTTTCCACTGAGAAGGCTGCTTTGTGTACTTATGATCATGTCATCTGCAAACAGAAATACCTGGAGTTTCTGACCATTAATGGAGATCCTTCAGTTTTAATTCTACAGAGGATATTCTGCAGACCATTGACAAATGTGTCATGTGAACATGTCTCTCCATTTTGTGCCCTGCTCGATGTGAATATTCAAATGATAGTGATCTATGTTATTTCTCCAGTTATATATGTCATAGAATCTTGCATTATAATAGTATGCATAATATATGGATTGCTGCTAGGGTGGCACAGTAGATGGAGCACTGGGCTTGGAATCAGGAAGACTCATTTCATGAGTTCAGATCTAGCCTCAGATACTTAGTAACTGAGTGACCCTGGGCAAGTCATTTAGCTTCTATTGGACTTAATCCTACTAGAGAAGGAAATGGCAAACTACCCCAGATCTTTGCCAAGAAAACCCTAAATGGGATCACAAAGATTCAGATATAACTGAAAAACAGCGGAACCACCAATTATGTATGGAAGATGCCCCATTTGAAGGAAGTCGTTAAAGGGACACTTTCTTCTACTGAGTTACATTTTTAATTAGCAAGCAATAGATACAAATATTAGAATATTCTTTATACCTCTCAATCAGATATAACTATGAAAGAGTTTGCTATAGAAAATCAGAAGAAAAATCCTCCCCATTACCCTCTCATGTTTTCATTTCATCCACAATGCCCTCAGTGAATACATACACTGCTCTTATAAAGACTTTCAGGAAAACAAAGGGACCAGTACACAAAGTGACTACAGCCATACACATAAATAGATTACTAAAAGGAAGTTGAACTCTACGTAATGGGAAAAGTCCAATAAAGATTCTGGAGAAGATCACTGAATTTATCTCTATCCTCATGTTGGAGGTGTAGAGGGCTGTTAGGACAGAAATGTCCATACTGTCAAACATAGCTTCTGTATTGGATGCTTCTGCTTAATTGTTTTTATTAAATGTTTTTCTTACAAGGAAGAGTTCCATCTGGAGAGATGTTGGGAAATGACCAAAAGACAAAAATTATCAATAAAATTTATTTTTTAGAGAAATTATGGAGATGGGGTCATATAGCTTTTTGTAATAGCCATTTTTAAGTAAAAAATTACGTGACCTTTTCCATTCTATTAGAATCTCCTCTTTGAAATTATCTTAAATACTGAACTTTGAATGCCTTTAAAATTGTCACTCAACTCAGATTTCTTCTATATGTATTTAGGCACCTCCTCTGAAATTATACTCTCTGTGGAAATGATACTAAGTTCTCAAAATTATTCCATATCCATATTCACCTTACAAATCAAGGTGATATTTGATCAATGAATTTTAAGAAAACTTCAATGGGGGAGAATGCTAGGTAGGTGCTGCAGTGGGATAGAGCACTAGCTCTGGAGTCTGGAGAACCTGAGTTCAAATGTGTCCTCGGACACATACCAGCTGTGTGACTCTGGGCAAGTCATTTAACCCTGATTGGAAGGAGAAGGAGCAGAAAGGAAAAGGAAGAATACTTGAATAGAATTATCAGGGAGAAGTTATTACACACCCCCTCTTTTGGAACCCACAGATTCAAGTCAGTTTAGAGATGTTATAATTTCATGAAGCATCTTTTATCTTTCTCCTTTCTTATAGCTTGGTATTGGCTTTGACCTTTGCTCTCACCAGTTGTTGATCTTTTTGCCCACAGGCAACTGATTATAAATGATTGCCACATTGGTAACCAATCTTTGCCTGCCCTAGTTTTTTTTTTTTTCTTAAATAATGTTGTTAGGTTCTTGCCACATCCAGTGCCTTGTGATTCTCTTATTGCAGACAGTATTTATAATATAAACATGATTCTTCTGAATAGTCTGCAAGTTTTTCTTCTCTCTTGTTTCTTACTCCTAAATGGCACTTTCCAAAAGTATTTTCACTGTCCTTTCTTGGACCCTCCTTTAAAGTGATGTTACC
The DNA here is from genome assembly GCA_023548195.1 of Bettongia penicillata ogilbyi. Lineage (NCBI taxonomy): Eukaryota > Metazoa > Chordata > Mammalia > Diprotodontia > Potoroidae > Bettongia > Bettongia penicillata. The sequence continues at coordinate 3,151,878 of JAJHZJ010000300.1, forward strand.
TAACATCAAGGTATGTGTCATATATGCTGATCTGGTTTGGAGAATTTTTATCACTCATGTTTTTCTATTTTATTCTCTGAAATAGAGGTTGACCCAACTCTGTGATGATCCATATGTTTGTGCTTATCGTGACTAGTGGAGATGGTCATGTACCATTGAAATAATATTTTTTGTTGCTGTTGGGTATCCACTAAAACCAATTTTCCCAGTTCCTTTATTTATCTTCTGTAAGGTGAACTTTTGAGTCATTCTTCCATTTAGTAGTAACTTTATGCCCCCTAGATTCATCTATAGCAAGAATTTTGATATGATTGATTTCCTCAGTTCGTTGATTGTTGGAAAGTCACTAGGTGGTGTAGTGGAGATACCTGCTAGCGATGGAATTCCACCTCAGATACTTACTAGCTATATTTTACCCTGGATAAGTCACTTCACCTCTTTTAAACTCTTTTTCCTCATCTGCAAAACAGGGATAATAATAGCACCTACTTCAAAGGCTTATTTTAAGAATCAAATAATATATGTGTAAAGTATTTCACAAATATAAAAACCACACTATTAGGTTGCTCTTATTAGATGAATCATTGAGTATTAGCAATTAAATATATGTTCATAGATGATCTAAAACCTGCATGACTTTTCACGCTCTGCTCCTTTTTTTACCACAATTCCATCACTAATGTAAAGGGAGTCCACAAAAAAACTGTGGACTATTTAGTATTGATGTTCATTTCATACATAACAGTGGTCAAAAACTTCATTTCTTGGTATCTTCTAATGAAAAACTGCCATACTTGGGTTGATCCTTACATAAATAGCACATGGTATATTGCTTGACATATATTTTACATATAGATTTCCAGTTTGATAGAACCTTCCAGGATTTGGATTGCCTTGGCATCATCTATGACAGCCCAGTCTTCTTTACATCAAGATGAGATATAACAGGAAGACTTGTATTATTTAATTTTATGTTATTTAAAAGGTTTATGGTATTTAAAAGATTTAACAAGAGTAAGTCATTTTAGAATTTTTATTGATCCTCTGATCAAAATTCATGACAACAGCAAAGCAAAACATTCTATGAGGCATTCCATGAGGAAACCCATTGCCTGAACTTGAATGGACTGAGATTTATCATGGGGCAGAATAGGGAGGAAGAAAGGTTGAAACTGACAGGAGATGTGATGAAATCTACAGCCATGATAATTTCGGTCCAACTGACTTCAGTTGTGAGGCTTACACATAGTGGTGTGTGTAAAGCAGTTTTCAAACCTTAAAGTGTTGTGTATGTGTGTATTCCAGTTATAATGAAGTATATTTATATGAAATAATAGACTATTGAGTAGTTTAATTTTCCTACTAGGAATGCCTTCAAACTGGAACTCTGGCAGCTGCTTTTAGTTCAATAAGATAAATGTTGTTTTAAACTAAACAAAATACTTGGTGCTTCTTCTCAAGCTTAAGGATTCCTTGGTTTCAACTGGGTCCCTAGAGAGAATCAAAGACATCCTCCTCAAGAGATAGTATCATGGTTTTTCGCTTGTCAGATTCTGAGTAATGTGGAAGGAAAAATAATTAATTTGCCTTGGCCTGGATTTCTTCTCTGGTTTGATTAATTGCTCATTATAATTATTTCATGGTTTAAATTAGTATTTTATTTTGAGTTAGACATTAACTGTCATTTCAGACAACATCATTCTATCTTGTGTTGTTGGGTTTTTTATCTCTCTATTCAGTGCTATATTTATGAGATTGATATTTCATTCAGAAGCCTATCCCCTTAATTCCTTTCCAGTTGGAACTATTAAATTGTTAGTGTCTTCGAGTTTCACAAACCGAGCTGAAAGAAAACCCTGTTCTTCCATTACCAAAGAGCGCTGAGGTTAGTTGTTAAGGGTGTTCAGGGAAAATTTTCTGAAGCTCTTTTTAAAGGAAAAGTTCAGTTGTGGTGAAACCACCCCAGATAAATGAGAGCATTTAGGAAACTTCAGTGGGAGGTCCAGCTTAATCATATAACATCTAGAGAGCCTTGAATACTCAAGCCCTGTCAGTTGAAAAAGGGCTCCCACACTCTCCCCTCCCCCTGTCCCCAGCAAAGGTCGGACAAATCCTGACATGTGTGTTTCAGCTCTGGCGTGTGGAATGTTCCCAGGAGGTTTTGCTGCTTGACTTATGTGGGAAGACTGGACAGTTGTCTCTAAAGATGTCTTTAGGGCCACAGGCAAAAAAAAAAAAAAATAGACACAACATGTTTGTCCTTAGGGAGACTAATATTTGGAGATTCCAGGGAGGAAAATTCCCAATTTCTCTCAGTCTCTCAGAAAACATGCTTTGGGGCATATTCAACATCACCAAATAACCTTAACAAGTTTTAATAAAGATATTTTTTTCATTCCAACGAGCAGAATTCTCTGTGCCTTTGTGAAGGGTGCACATTTAACTAATATGTTCCAAAGCTGTAAATGTTCATTTTGTTCCCGATGCCTTTGTTAAGTCAAACACAATTTGGAGAGGAGGTGCCACGACATTTGCTTTGGTATTTTATATGGTTCGTGTCTACCTTGGTGGGGCAGTTTGGTAGTATAGAAGATGGAATGCAAGGAACTGAATTTAAATCCTGGCTCAGTCACTTTATTTAGGTGGGGTGACCCTGAGAAAGTTAATTGAGCTCTCTCAACTTCAATATCATTATCTGCAAAGTTGAGGTGGTAACATGTAGCTCACTGGATCAGGTATGATAACATGTAAAATGTATCAAAAACATTAAAATAATATAAGTGCTAGCTGTCATTGCTATCATTGTAATTATCATCTGCTTCCCATCAAGTCTCTGAAAACAGAAATGCTTTAGGATAGGTGTGTGACTGAGCAAATTAGTTCATGTCTCAGGGCCTCCTTTTCTTCATCATAAAATGAAGAGTTTGGATGAGATAATCTTTAAAGATTCCTTCAGTTCCATATTTCTGGCATGATTCCTACAGAAGTATCAAAGACATTACATCTCTTAAATTAATACCCTTTCTCTGGCAGGAGTTCACTTACAAAGCTCTATAAAGCCAAGATGCATATTATCTTTGTTCTTTGTTCATGGCTCTTGCTTGAGAAACACAGTGAGATTGTCAGTGTTTTCTCGTTCTAGTTTCCACATAATTCTATGTAGCTATAGAATTAAGTGACGCTGGATGAAGCCGCAAAGTACATTTATGCACAATCTTCACTGGAGATACTTGGAAACAGGACACCAGACTTGGAATCCATAGGTCTGCGTTCCAAATATATCTCTATGACTTTCTTTGTGCAGGATATCACAAATAGTAGACATGGCCAAGCTAAATAGAATATTACACCAAGGAAGAACTATGGAAAAGGATTTGGCTGGCCATGTGGCAAGAATAAGGAATGCTAATGGACAAGCCTTGTGATACCTTGGTGCTTACGCAATTTCAAGAGATATAAGTGATGGATCTCAGTACTTTGTATTTTAAATTCCCATGTAGGATTTAAAGGAGGTAATGGGCAAGAATTCCCCAGGATATAAGGATGTGAATGAGTAACATTCCTTCATTGGAGAGAGTCCTTATGTAAATGTAGCAATAGACCCATTAAAGGACTATGGAACTGACCTTGTGTAAATTCTTTTCTCTTCCCCTCAGTTTCTTCATCTGTAAAGTGGGTGGCAGGGTTTGAGTTGCAAGATCAAGAGAAGTCTCTTCCACCTCCAATTGTTCTACAGTTCAGGGCAGGAGAGAGACAGCATTTTCCCCCAGTTCAGTGTTGTAATTATTTTTATCCCCTCCAGGGGGAGCATTCACACAAGGTAAACCTCTGTGACTTGAGGCCTTCCGTGGGCAAGTGTGCTTTCCATCCACATTCTGGTTTTCTTATGCTGGTGGGATCCACTTCATGCTCTTCCTTTTTTCATTTTATATGGCAGGAGCATTTAAGGATGGGAAGATGTGTCAGTCATCTAATTAAAATCATTTTTAGAATCCTATCAGATCTTAATTGGTTATATTAACCAGCCTTGTTTATAGGTGGTTTGCTTTATCAAATGTGAATAGTCTTTGTCTAGGGTTTGTGAAACTTCCCCCTCCAGGCCAAGCAAATGAGGAATGTCAGACCCACAGACATGCAGTTTTAATTAGAATATTTTTCATGAGCAGGAGAATTAACTCTTTGGTACTGATCCATGTGTGTTCACCTCATTGTTTGTAGTTAACACGATCAACTCACTCCAGCTATTTAATAGCATTCCAGAGAGAAATTTGTTTTGCTATTAAGAGAAAACTGCTTCAGTGATGGATATGTCTTCATCCACATTTTTAATTTCTGAGATTCTTCCTCTATGTAATGAGAGTCTTGGAATTAATCATAGCTCTATAGCTGGAAAAGCCCCCAGAGACTATCTAATACAGACCCATCCTTTTGCAAATGAGGAAATTGAGGCACAGGGTGGTAAAAGTGATTTGCCCAAGGTCTCCTATCACAGAGACAGGATTTGGAGTCACCTCTATCATAGAGAGAAGGCGGTTAGTTCACTGATGCTAATGAGATCAAGGTCGTAGGTTTGATCCCTGTACGGACCAAATAACTTTATTACATTCTAGGTCCCTAAATTGTACCCCAAACTCCAGTCATCTCACAAACACATTTTTTTTCACACAAGTGTGATTACTGTCAGGCAGCTCAGGCTGGTCAGCAGTATTGAGAAACACATCAATAGGCAGTAGATCAGGAATACCCTTGTATATGGGAAGACTCATCTTTATGAATTCAAATCCAGACTCAGACACTAGCTATGTGACCCTGGGCAAATCACTTAACCCTGATTGCCTCAGTTTCTTCATCTGTAAAAATGAGCTGGAGAAGGAAATGGCAAATCACTCCAGTATCCTTGCCAAGAAAACCCCAAATGGAGTCATGAAGAGTCAGATATGATTGAAACAACTCATCAATAACTTTACCTTCTTGTCACTAAGGTTTCTTTCATGTCTAACATTGTACATTATTGTGATGTGAGGAATGGCGGTATATATGAGCATTCTGTCATAGATACCCTTCCTAAATATCTTAAGGAGCTCAGATTAATCATTATATCAATTCCCTTTGTGCCTCTGATATTGATATGCGTAGGGAAGATAAAGAAAGGTCTGTTTTTTTAACCTAATATTCTTTCTTATTGTCTAGTTCAAAACAGTTAAGAAGTACTTTTTCTACTTATACGCTAAAGATTGTTTTTAATTATACCTGGATTTATTAGTTTATGTGGCTTTGAATTCCAGCTCCAACATTTACTGGTTGAAGCCACAAAGTGCATTTTTATATAGTCTTCTCCTGGAGATATTTGGGAACAGAGCACCAGTTTTGGAACCAGTAGTCTTGGGTTTCAGACACATCTCTATTACTTTCTTGGGCAAAAGGCCTACGTAGTTTTCAGCTTCAGTTTCTTTATCTATAAAATGGAAATAATAATACATATACTACCTACTTCACAGGATTGAAGAAAACTATCTGTAAATCATAATTGCATTATTATGTCAATATGTTATTATCCCAATAATGTGATTTTTAATGTCTCATTGTTTCTTTTAAGTTAGATGATTCCCAGGCTTACTTAATTTCCTTTTTTTGACAGGGTTACTAGACTAGTAGGTGATGAATAAGCCCTAGACATAAATAGTATTTGGAAAGGAAAAAATTTGAGAATCTCATAATATTTTTGAGGACAAGATGGAGAAATGTAGACTGGATAATCAAGTGGCTTCAGATCTGGCTGAATACCTGAATGGTATTGATTTAGATTAAGCTGGGGCAAGGTCTCTTAACAGTATCTCTCAGAACTCAATTCTTTTTACCTCTGTAACCAAAATCTTGAATTGATACTTTGATGGTGGTTGTGAGTCCTCCTGCCCTGGATGCCTCCTCCTTGGTCAAGACACTGTCATTATAAAGAAGAGATAGTTCTTCTCTTTGATGTGCTGAACTTCTGAAGAAACAAAGAAAATTTGGAAAATAACCAACAGTAGCAGAAGACAAGGCTTTCTGAAAAATTAAATGAATATGTAGCTAGTACTCTTATTTTCAAACCACGAATGAACCAGCTCTGTCGTTGGGGTTTGCCTTTGAGAAGCAAAGTTTTAAGTGAGTTGTATAAATTAAAATTTTTAAAAAAAGATGCTATGGCTTATTGGCAAACTTATATTTGAAATGAATAAGTCATTACTTAATGTCATATTGATTGATTGTAAAGCTGGAAGGAATAGCTTATGTGTTAGGTGATAAAATGAGTATCTAAAAAGATGTAGACAGGTTGTAAGGATGGGATTTAGGCCTAATGGAATGGAATGGAATAATAAGAAATGTAAATATGGAACCCCCAAAGCTAACTTCATCTCATGCTGCCTTAAGTAAAGGGTCCCAAATGAAAGGGAAAATGTACCCTCAGAGGACTGCCTGAAGAGCGCCATTCTAGGTACCACGTTTTAAAGAGTGCATTGGCAAGTTGGAACATATCCAAAGGAGTACAGCCAGTATTGTGTGAGAGAAATAGAGACTATCCCAAACATTAGTTTGAGGAATTAGAGATATTTGACCTGGAGAAAACTTAGGGGAAATATGATAGCTCCCTTCAAGAATTTTAGAGAGTATACTTGTTCTGTTTGGCCCAAGAAGGAACTAGGAACAGCGAATAGATATTACATAGCCACAGATAATGGCTCAGTGATTTTTTTTTTAAATTAAAAAAAACCTCTTAATAATTTCAACTATTGGGAAATAGAATGATTTCCAAAAGGAGTAACTACTACTGCTGCTGCTAATAGTAGTGTTACTACTATTAATTAAAATAACTGCTAGTGCTTTTTTTCCATTGTTTTTTCAGTCATGTTCACCTCTTGGTTGACCCCATTTGGGGTTTTCTTGGCAAAGACACTGGCACAATTTGCCATTTCCTTCTTCAGATCCTTTTACAGATAAGGAAACAGGCAGAGTTAAGTGACTTCTCCAGAGTCATATAAGTGCCTAGAAAGTGCCTGAGACCAGCATTCTATTCCCCCTATCCGCCTAGCTGCTCAACATGCCTTGTCTCATTTGAGCTTCTTCAGTATCCTATTACTAGATGTATTAAGGTACAAGTTGGATTAACCAGGTGTTGGAAAAGCAGTAGAGCAGTAGTATCAAAATCAGATAGAAACAGATCCATTAACATTATGTTTTATTGGATTTCTGTTTATTTTGTGAATCATTTCCAATTACGTTTTAATCTACTTAAGGCCAGTACAGGAGAGCTTTGAGGCTACTTGTGGCCAGAGAGTTTGACATCTGTATTGTAGAAGAAAGACCTATTCCTGTAGTTTATGTAATAGCTCTGAAGTGCAAAATTGGGGCTACCAGTTAAGTGTTGTGGAGAGCCCAGTTTGGGTTAAACTCAAGGAAGATGTTCCTAACAATTAGAGCTGTGCAATAATGGAATAGCTTGCCTTGTGAAATACTTGGTTCTCCTTCACTGGAGGTGCTTAGACAGAAACTCGATGACCCCCAGTTCATGTTTTGTAAATGATTCATATTTTGGATAAGGATTGGGACAATGACCTCTGGGGTTCTTTCCAGTCGTATAATTTTGTTGCTCCTCAGAATCCCAATATCTAACTTATTTGGTGAAAAAGAGGATATGAAAAAGCATTAGCTTATATTAGTGATTCTGGGAATTCAATTATCTCTTCCTGAGAAATGCATTTTAGAGAGTGGGGGAAATAATTCTTTGGTTGACCATCTCTAAATCCAGTTGGAGAATTTCCATGGAGAATAAATATTTGCAAACCCTTTATGTAAGTCTTCTTTAACCAGACACCTGGTAAATGTTGCATAGTCTATTGATGACTTGCAAAATCCTCAGGTTGGGAAATACTATGTCATTAAGATAAGTCATTTGGCAGATAGTCAAGCATGATGGCAATTATTTAATATTGTTTATCCACAAGGGTTCTAATTCACTGAAAACATAGATTTCAGCATATTACCCTCCCACCCTCTGACCTTACACCAAATTGCTTGGTGACTTTGCCCAGATTTCTTCTATTTTTTTCCAAGTGGAAGAAGCCCTTCAATTCCTGCTTCAAACTTAATGCTACCATATTCATCCATCAGGGATCTCTTTTAAAGTTCAGGCTCTAACAGGTCATTTATTTGTTCATTCATTCAGTTGTTCTTTAGTGCCTACTCCTTATAAAATGGGCTAAATTCCATGAAGAATATCCGATCCCTTCCCCATCCTCCAAAAGAGTTTAAATAATGTCACATGTCCTTAGAGAGATGGGCTGAATACTTCCATAGTGTTTTTAACAGACCATCATCAATCAATGCTGGGGTCATCGACCATTTATCTCAGTTTGAAGTCAATCCCTTCCTGACTAAAGTTCCAACTGAAGAAGATATTTTGAATGCCATTAGGGTTCTTTCGAGTGGTAAAGCACCCGGTGCTGATTCTGTTCCAGCTGAAATTTACAAGGTAGGCTTTCCATTTTTCACAAAACCTCACTGAAATTTTCCAGGTTATATGGCAAAAGGAGGTTATCCCCAAAGAGTTCAAGAATGCCTCCATTGTCGATCTCTATAAAGGTAAAGGAAATAAATTGTCCTGTGACAATCACAGAAGGGTCTCTCTCTTAGTCAATTCTGGCAAGATCTTCACCTGAAAGATAGTCATCTACCTGAGAGCCAGTGTGGGATCAGAAAGGGCTGAGGAACAGTTGATATGATATTTGCTGCCTGACAACTCCAAGAGAAATGCCAGAATCAGAACAGAGGCTTGTATGCATTTGTAGATCTGACTAAGGACTTTGATACTGTCAGTCATGAGGGCTTATGGAAATTACGTCAGAATTTGATTGTCTGGAAAAGTTCATCAGCATTGTACATCAATTTCATGATGGTGTGCCTGGCCGAGTTCTAGGTAATGGACAATGCTCTTGGGCTTTCTGAGTCACCAATGGAGTGAAAAAAGGCTATATGCTTACTCCCATGCTTTTTAGCATGTTTTCAGTCATGTTGTCAAATGCTTTCAATAAGGATGAACCATCAGCTACCACACTAATGGTAAATTCTTCCGTTTGAAAAAGCTACAAGTTAAGATCAAAGTAGAGGGAGTGTAGGTACATGATTTTCTGTTTGCAAATGATTGTGCACTCAATGCAGCCTCTGAAGCTGAGATACAACGAAGTGTGGATTGATTCTCAACAAAATGTGGATTGATTCTCTGCTGTGTGTGATAATTTTGGCCTAATAATTAACACCATGAAAACACAGGTGCTCCATCAGCTACTACTACATCATCCATACATGGAACCATCAGTTACAGCAAATGGAGAGGTTCTAAATGATGTGGATAAATTCACTTACCTTGGTAGTATACTCTTCAGGGATGTACACATTGATAATAAGGTTGACTCACTCTGAAGGGAAGTATGGGAGAGAAGAGGTATTAGACTGACTACCAAACTGAAGGTCTACAGATCCATCATGCTGACCTCGTTGTATGCCTGTGAAACCCAGACAGTATACCAGCACAATGCCAGGAAACTGAATCACTTTCATTTGAACTATCTTAGGAAGATTCTGAAGATCCCCTGCCAGGATAAGATACCAGACACTGAGGTACTTACTTGAACTAAACTACCAAGCATTCAAACTCTGCTTCAAAGAGTGTAGCTTTGATGGACTGGCCACATTGTTCAAATGCAAAATACATGCTTGCCAAAAGACTATTTTATGGAGAACTCACACAAGGCAAGCATTCACATGGTGGTCAGAAGAAGTGATACAAGGACTCTCTCAAGGTCTCTCTTAAGAATTTTGGAACTGATGGTATGACATGGGAGACATTGGCACAGGACTGCTCAGCATGGCTTGCCCACATCAGAGAAGATGCTCTGCTTTATGAGCAAAGAAGAATTGAAACAGCTCAAAGGATATGCAGGGTATGTAGATTTACAGTATCTACCTCAAATGTTCACACAGACTATTTGTGCCTGACCTGTGGTAGAGCATTCTGAGCTCATACTGATCAGCCACAGTCAGATGCACCGAACTTGATTCTAGCATAGTGATGTCATCTTGGGCCTCTCTGAATATGAAAGACAATTACCAACCAACCAAATGTTGTGGCGTAAATAGGGGAGGGCCCCACTAAAAATGGATAAAAAATTATTTGAATGTATAAAAAGGCATTTAATAGGCACTGGCAGAAACAGTTAGTAGGTCACATTTCTTTGGGTTCCTTCCCTAAATGATGGCATTAGAGACGAGACTGGAAATGGGCTTCTTCTTTTCTCAATAATCATAAACTTGGCATTCTTGGACTTCTCTGCAGGTCTGAGGGGAGGTGATGGTGTTCAAGGTAGAGTAGTGATGCTGGTTTGACCTACTGGTGCCTCCTGTCTCTTCTCAGAGATTTTACTCCTTCCCTTTGATGTGATGATCTGCCAGTCAGAGGCGGTTGATCATACAAGGAAGAATAAATTTTCTATCAATGTTAGATACAGAATATATACACATATGTGTTGTAGATCTAATGATAAGTATTAGAGACAGCTAGGTGACACAGTGGATAGAGCACGGGGCCTTGAATCAGGAATACCTGAGTTCAAATCCTTGTAGCTATGTGGCTCTGAGCATATCAGATGACTTCTGGCTGCCTCACTTTCCTCATCTGTAAAATGGGGATAATAATATCAGTTATTTCCCAGGGTTGTCGTGAAAATCAAATGAGATAGTGTTTGTAAAGCACTTAGCAGTGTGTGACACCTAAGAAGGAGAAGGAAAAGGAGAAAAAGAAGAATTGATATAGCAATTATTATGTGCCAGGTATTGTACTAAACACTTATGAGTTATTTCATTTGATCCCCACAAAGACCTTGAGATGTAGCTATTATCATCCCCATTTTACAGAGAAGGAAACTGAAACAAACGTTAAGTGACTTGTCTAGGATCATAAAATTATTAAGTGTCTGAGGGCAGATTTAAGTTCAAGTCTTCCTGACTCCAGGCCATCTCTCTATCCACAGCACTACATAGCTGCCCCTTACACCACCTGGCTCCTAGTAGTAGTAGTAGTCATAGCCATAGTCGTAGTATTAGTACCAGGTAGAGGAGGAGAAGAAGAAAGAGGAATATATTTGCTCTTCAGGGTCCTCTTTGATAAAGTGACAGTATTGTCCTCGAGGATCTAACCATGTTTCTTCTTTGCTCAGAAAATTTGAATAAATCCCTATTGCCTTTAAATATAAAAGGCAAATGCCTTTGTTTTTCATCTTATCTTTTGCATTACATGGCCCGCTGCTTTGTACCCAGATACTTAATAAATGTTTGGACTAACTTGAATTGATTTGAAGGCCACTTGTAGCAGCCCTGAAAATAGACTTGAGAGCTTAGATTGTATCTTCTCTTTTTTTGAGGCTCCTAATAGCAGCAGTTCGCATTTTTATAAAGGGCTTTATAGAGAGACAGGGAGAAGTGTAATATTTGCAGTTCATAGAGTAACTGGCATGTACTAACTGCTATAGAGAAAAAGAGGAGTGATCCCCTGAGGAATTTACTTATTAGGAATGATTTGGGTTTCTAGTGTTATAAAATGCTTTGTATTAATTATCATTTTGATCCTTGTAATTATCCTGTGAAGAGGGAAATGCAAGTTATATATATATATTTTTTTATTTGACCGAAAACTGACATTCCTGGAGCTTTCAGCACTTAACCCAAGGTTACATGACTTGTCATTCAGTTGTTTGTTCATTCATTTTTTCAGTTCTGTCTGACTCTTCATGACCCCATTTGGGGTTTTCCTTGGCAAAGATATTGCAGTGGTTTGCCATTTCATTCATTTGACAGGAAAGGAAACTGAGGCAAACAGGGTTAAGTAACTTGCCCAGAGTCACATAGCTAGTAAGCGTCTGAAGATGCATTTGAACTCAGGTCTTCCTGATTCCAGGCCCAGAGCTCTACCCACAAGAAACAAATCAAATACTTGATTTAGGTGTCAGTAATCTTTCTACTTTTTCCCTATTTCTATATTTCAGGTACCTAGTTCACTACTGTGAAGGAATAAAAGCCTAAGTTTATGGTTAAAATGTATTGGATCAATAAGACTGATAGACATTTGATTATCTGCTTAGACTTGAGATATCTATTTTAACTAATGACCCAAAATCCCATGAGATTTTCTTTTTCAAAAGAAATAAAGTGGAAAAATAACTAAGACACTGAAATTCCCACACAGCAGGCCTGTGTTTATGAAAGTGCAGTAGAGAGACTGGAATTTATTTTCTTCACTAAAATGAATTCCCTTTGGAGAATGATTCACAAATAATCACATTGCATAGCTAAAGAGTGGCAACATTATTCTGCTCCACACCCTTCCTTACCTTCTGTTAGTTAGTTCTGATATCTTCAGCGTTATGTTTCCTAATAGGGTCATAAATATGAGTTTCTGGTGGTTGGTTTTTTTCCAACAATTAACTCAGTCAAATTAGTATAATCATCATTATTAGATTTATTCATTAAAAAAAAAAGAAAAGGAGAGTGCAAAGATTCAGATTCTCTTACTTAAGGTCCCTCCATCAGTCAGTAAGCAGATCTGGAATTGAAATAAAAACTTTCTCAGTTAAGAGCTTTCACCTAAATTTCCTTGTTCCTCTCTACTTTTCTGATTATTGCTTGATATAGAAGGAAGGCTTTGATGATTACTTGACTTACTTTTTTCCTTCAGTTTTTTTTGTGTCTCCTTTAGCAAGCCATTGATTTGTTTTTTTTATGATTTTCTTGCATCACTCTCATTTATCTTCCCAATTTTTCCTCTACTTCTCTTACTTGATTTTCAAAATCCTTTTTGAGCTCTTTCATGGCCTGAGACTAATTCATATTTTTCTTGGAGGCTTGGTATGCAGGATCTTTGACTGTTGCCTTCTTCTGATTTTATGTTTTGATCTTCCTTGTCACCAAAGATTCTATCATCTGGCTTGCACTGTTTGCTCATTCCCCTAGCTGATTACTTGACTCTTTGTTAAAGTAGGGCTGTGCTTCCAGTGTGGAAGGTGTACTATCCCAAGCTTCAGGGGTTTCGTTCAGCTGTTTTCAGAGATACTTCTAGGGACCTGTAAGTTTGTAGTTCCTCCAAAGTGGTATATGATCTAATGAGAGGTATTTACTCCTCTCCTGGCCTGTGCTCTTGTCTGTGAGTGACCACAGGCACTCTACTCTGCCATAGAACTGTAAGGAGGGATCCCTCTCCACTGTTGCCACAAGCTCTGCTATGCCAGTGCTGCTTCTTACCCAAGAACTGCCATCCAGGACTGTGACTTAGATCCAAGTGCGGGTAAAGCACCTTAATCCTACCTTAGTGCCACCAGAGAGATCCCTGTAATTTCTTTCTGATCAGTTGTTCTATCCCCTTACAGTATCTGGGCTGAGAGTTCTGGAAGCAACCATTACCTCTGCCTCGCCCATCTCTCCCCAAACCCCCTCCCCTCCCACTCTTGGGCTGGGGCTGAGGCTGGTCTACATTCTTCTCTCACACAAGTCCAACAGACCTTTCCCATTGAACTCTGTATTAATAATGCATTTTTGCTTATCGTTAATATAATTTTGCTTCTTAATGGGAAGATCTTTTCCATCCATTAATAGGTCTTTATGACCTGCTTAAATCACCAGAATTTGGGATCACAAAGTACAGTGCCTCTATTTGTTCCAGGATCCATGGCCATTTAGATGTAAGACCAAGGATCCTGGAAGGGTGGAGTGTGATGGCAAGGAAAGTAGAATCTTTTGTTGTTTTTGTTTTAGCATAATCAAGTGCCTCTGAAGATTTTCCCCACCCATTGATGGACCTGGGAAGATTTGTAGGAAGGACCATACCTTATGTTAATGAGGCACTGGTTCTCAAGGGTTGTGATGCCCTCTGGCTCTGAAAAATGTATAAGTGCTCTTGAGGTGAGGTTTTACTTTGGGGCTTACTCATTAGAAGTGTGTGTTTGACCAGACGAGACTCTGGATAGCTGCTAAGGAGCCCCTGGCTTTGAAAACCCAGATGTTGGTGCTTCTCTCTCTGGTAACTATGTATGAATGTAATAGGCAGTTAGATCTGTCTGTTGATCTACGATGTATGTATTACTTATGTTAGACAGAAGCCTTGTCTGTTGGCCTTTATTTGTTTTACTGTCTGCTGATTTTGATCTCTCTATATTTTCTCTGAAGTTCAGAGTGCTGACTTTTTCCCCTGAACCAAGTAAATGATGATACATGTGCTTGATTAAAATCATTGTTGACCCCCCAAAAGTTGCCTTTCCTTTTATAAAAGCAGATCAAAGAACCTGTGATAGCACTCCCTCCTCTATATGTACACCTTTTAAGTGTGCACATGATGTTTGTGAGTTGAGAAGTCTGAAAATTGCCTCAACTACCAGTGATTCAGTCCCCTGAACCATATTCCACATTTGCTGGGGCCCAGTCTGTGCCAGCATGGTCCACATTGCACCTTTCCATATATCATCCAGGTTGTCCTGGACTGTCTTTTTGTGGGTCCTGGTGCTCTAGAATTTATTTAGAGTCATTTTTATAGGTATTTGAAGGGGTTTGGAGAGAGCTTAAGTGAGTCCTTGCTTTTACTCCCCTCTCTTGGCTCTGCCCCATGAATGAACTTTTTTCCAAACTGCAAAGATTCAGAGTTCCAAAAGAAGGGTAAAGGAAATAAAGGATGAAAAAGTCTAGTGAAGAATGAAGTTTAGGGAATAAAGACCATAGTTTATTCTGTTTCTAGCTGAGAGTTTGATTTTGCCATGGAGAATTCCTAGAGAAGAACATTTGGAGATTCTTTAATGAATCCTTCTTGCAGAATATCTTGCTTCTTCCAAAGTCCATTTTAAGTGGGTAAAAACTTATTGACATTGATCCTAATGGAGAATTCCATTTTGATAAGATTTATGGCAATATAATATTAATTTGGTTGGAATTGGTATAGAGAAGTTACTCTTGCCAAAGGTAGATAATAATTATAATATTAACTTAAGATTGTAAAGGCTCTACAGTACATTAAGATTTTCACATACATTATTTCATTTAATCCTTATGGCAACCCCATGAGGAAGGCACAGATAGTAGCATTTTTCCATTTTGTAGATGAAGAAACACAGACCATCTACTAGGACTTCCTTCTACCCATTGCAAAACATGAGTGATTAGAGAGTTCCTCACATTTTCATAGATACTTGAAGCCCTTCTGCAGATATCTACTTAACATTTCTAGTTATCATATAGGAAAAGCATGAAGTCCTCCCCCCAAAACAACTAATCCTAATATCACTCTTTTATGACTTCCTTTCATGTTTAGGTCTACTCCCATTATTCATTTTAACCTCATTTCACCTGGATATTGTACAAGCAGACAATTGTGGTAGCTATAGGGGAAAGCAGAGAAACAAAGATAAGAATATTTAGCATAGGTAATGTGATTTGCCCTAAGCCCATGGACTTCTAAGTATAACTACTCTCTAGATAGTGAAGTATATCTATGTATGTATATGTATATTTGTACACATATACACATATATAACATACATCTAGATATATATTTTATATAGATATATGGACACACACATATGTGTGTATATATATATATATACATACATTAATTTATTATTTTTCTCCTTTTAAAAATATTCTCCAGATGTAATCCAAATCAAATATATACATCTGTTACAATACATTATAAAATCTTAGCATTGAAAGGGATGTTATTGCCTAATTCTTACCTCTTTCCTATAGCATCCCTGACCAGCTTTCATCTGTCTCCAACTAAAACACTTAGAACAGTGGATACTCAGTCAACATTTGGTGAATTAGCCCATCCCACTGTTGGATAGCTAATTGTTAGAAAAGTCTTCCTCATATTAGGCCAATATCTCCCTTTAACTTCTAACTTCTGACATCCTATATACTCTAAAACAATATTCCCAACCTCAGGAAGTTCTCAAACTTTGATTATGGTTGAATGAAAAATATGATCCTAGTGGAAATTGGGGGGAAATGAGCTGACCTGAATTTTTTTCAGTGTTTCATATTTCATATTTCAGCAATATACATGTTCCATCCAATATACTGTGCTAAATACATGTTCCATCCAATATACTGTGCTAAATATTTCATATTTCAGCAATATACATGTTCCATCCAATATACTGTGCTAAATACTCAGGAAAATACAGACAAATAAGAGAGGATCTAAATCCTCTGGGCATTTAGGTTCAATTGTGGGAGATAAGATCATTATAATACAAAGCAGACTATGCTATATTTCACATGACTCCTCCATACAATTTGCTGTCTAGCCAAAATGGTTTTCTTGGGCTCTCTCACATATGAGATTCCATGTCCCAGCTCCATACTCCATACTTCATGTCCAGTCTCTCTGCTGGTCTTAGAATTCATCCCTCTTCAAATTCTGAAAGTTGACTTCAAGTACCACCTTCTTTTCTTAAAAAAAATTATTTTCAATTTATGAATTAAAGCAAATATTTCCATAACATAGTATAATAAAAAAAGATTGCACATGAAACTGTAAGTCTATTATGTACAATTTTCTATTTCTTTTAAATGTATCATGTAATTTCTTTTTCTTTTTCCCCCTCCTTACCCCTGCCCTTAAGATAGCTACCATTAGACACAAATACGTATGGTATATATGTAAAGTCATTCTATACATACTTCTATTTTTCAGTTTTATTTATCAAGCATTATCTTCTAATGTTCTTTGCCTTTCCTTTCTTCTTTTGTTTAAATTCTTATTTTTACATAGGGAAAAATCAAATATACATTTAACCCAATTTGATTGCAAGTTCCTTAGCTTTTGCCTTTTCCAACTTGGCAATATGAGCCACCAATTTTGGACCCAGAACATTGCCACCCCAGTGACAACAGATCTCATCATATCTGTTATTGTAATTGGTTTTGATGACTTCTACCAGCTTAGCCAGGGCTCTCTTATCTTCAGGATTAACCTGTGTGAAGGCAATGCTTGTGCAGGGCATTCTGTGAGCTAAATGACCCAGTCTGGTTTTACCTTTGGTAATACAATAAGGAACCCCCATTTTTTGGCACAAGACAAGTAGGAAGACCACTAGCTCAATGGGGTCCACATCATGTACAATCATTACCAACTATGCTTTCTTGTTTTCTACCAGGGTAGTAACAGTGTGAACACCTGCTCTGAGGTTAGGTGGTCTCTTAGTGAGAACATCTCCTTTGAATACAGCCTTTTGTTCAGCCCGAGCCAGCAGCCTTTGCTTTTTCTCTTGCTTTGTCTCAGGTCTATGTTTGTCATCCAGTTTAAGCAGTTGAATAGCTGTCTAATGATCCAAAATCTGGATGAACTGGGTAGGACTTTCAAATGCTTATAAAGGATAGACCTTTGATGCTTCAGTCTGATGTATCAAGGCCATTTGATAAATTGAGTAAAGTCCCTTTTGACCTGGATGTCCTGACGAATGCCAGAGTTCTTGGGTTGCTTCTCAAACAAAGGATTGACCACTTTCATAGCCTTCTGCTTCTTTACTACAGCAGGGGCCCAAGTCACCTTATTCTTCCCCTTGACTTTCTTCCCTTTTGGCATCTTGGCTGGTTGAAAGAGAAAGGAAGAGACTTTCCCTTTCCTTTCTTAGTCCTTTTGTAGGGATTTGGGGGGGGGGTCTCTTTTCAGGGGAACTTTCCTAATTTCCTCCCACTTCCAACAGCTGCCAGTACTTCCCCTCACATCATAATTATAATGCCTTATATTTATTTTTTAAATATAGGAGGGAGGCCTACATCACATACTGGATGGGCCTTTGTAATAAGATATTATAAGCTACGACAGAAAATAAAAGCATATTCCCAAATAATTTGGGCATATTTTTGAAAAATACAACCATACATGGTATCTTAGAGTAGGTGGTACCAAGAATAACATCAGGGATTAAAATCAAAGACATAGAAATAAATTTGATTTCAAGAAAACTTCCTTAAAAAATTAGAACCATTCAGGAATAAAGTAAGTTGCCTCAGGAAGTAGTGAGTCCCCCTTGCCTTCTTTGGAAGTCTTCAAGCAAAGCTGGGTTGACAACTTATTAGGTTTGTTATAATGGAGATTCTTTTTTCGGTATGGGTTTCACCTAGCCACTGGGATCCCTTCCACTACAAAATTCTGTGAGTAGAGTTTCTTGCAGCACGTTTCCTTTGGGTTTTGACAATAGAACCCTGGGGTGGATGGGCCAAGGGTCCAACTCAGGATGGCAGTTGCCATATCCCTCTTTGGTGGGTATGGACAGAGCAGATATAAAGCATGTGTATTTTCACATTATAAAGACAACCCAGCCCTAATGACATGATACCTTCATTGCAGGGAAGAGTTTTTATAGTGATCCTTGCAAGTACAGCTTTCTATAATCTGACAACTGTTTCTCAGAGATCTGAGGACTATCTTAAAGCTAGGTTGGTGCAATTGAATCTGTATCTTCTGAGATCTCTTCTTTCAGTTTTAGCCTAGTAGTTTATGCTTTTAAAAATCAATGAAATCTCTATCTGCCCCAAATGATAGGTATTAAAATCATTAGCTCTAGAACTTGAACAAGATTATTGAGTCTACACCTCATTTTACAAATCAGTAAACTGAGGTCCAGAGAACTGAAGTGATTTACCCAAGGTAAATACTAAAGGTAGATACTAAATATCAAAGCTGTGATTTGAACCTACAACCCCCTGACTTCAAATCTAGTGGTCTTTTTACTACTTCTCTGCTGTTGGATATTAATCTTTTAAGCTTTTTTATTGATATATTATTATCTTTATGTAAGTACAGATTACAGTTTTGTAAGGCCCCATTTCTCAACTTGAAAAGTAATTTATTGTGAAGCATCATACAGCAAGTCAAGCTTTGTTTATTAACCAAGGTCAATCAAATTGTGATTTGCTTTATACTCACAAACACTGTTCCTTCGGGTTATCGCAGCTGAAACAGCCACTTGTGTGAAATGATCAGTTGTTGTTAAATCCTTAGAATCATTTTAGACTTGCCTATTTTTTTTAAAGACATTTATAGATGAGCATGAAGGAAGATATAGAATTCCATATATTAGCAGATATTAGTTCTACTGTTTGTATGAGAGATAGATATTCACTCTCCAGATAAATTTTGTACCTGATTTACACCACAGGTCACGGGTATTGACCCTTGATAAATTTCACAGAATGTTCACCATGTTCACTTTGACTCATTGACTTCTGACTGTCTTCTCTCCCTCAAAAGTCACCAGTGTCAATAAAGGCATGAGTGTTACCTTTTTCCATCTTCCCAGAAAACTACACTGTTTACTTAAAATGATTTTGTCTTACAGTAAAATAAAAAAAAGTTCTGAAGTTATTAGGTTGAATCTGATGTATATTGACATTATAAATACAAAGTTCTTCCAGTTCTGATTTTCAATTTTTCTTCCACAAGAATATGCTGTGTTCTAGCATTGCTTTTTATAAGAAAAACAGGACAGAAGATTTCTCAGGGTAAAGTGACATTCCACAGATGAAAGGTTGGGCTTTTATGCACATTCTCCATCCTTTGACTCATCTAGCTTTGTTGGCTATGATATTACCTTTATAAAAATCGAAGCTCTCCACAGTTTTTGCCTTCCTCAGAATGGATCTTGTACATGACTTGCATTTTTATCTCCAACTTTCAAATAGATTCCTCTCCTAGATGTTTCAGTATGATTTTCCCATTCACTGCTACTCTACATCTTACAAATTTCTCTCTGAGATTTTGATCTATAAAGACTTTGCTTTGATTAAAGGCCCTGCTCCCTAACTACTCTCTTTGAGTTCCTCCATTCTAGGAAGAAATTGTAGGCACTTTGGTTGACCCTACATCTCTGGCATATTAAATCTCTGTGTCAGATACATGCACTTCCTTTGATAGATGACCCAATAGGCCTTTTCCATCTCTAATTTCAATGGGTTTCTATAATACTAAATTATTTCTTTCTGTAGGCATGTGATTTTCATCTTCTCTCTCAACTTCTCTAAGTTACTTACAGCTTCATAATTAAATGCAGTGAGTTGTTTGGAGTCTAATCTGGGAAGCATGTGCTGTTTGCCCATTAAAGGGAGTTGGGAATGGACGGTCATAAATCAGACTTTCAAGCCTAAAATATAATTTATTATGAACAAATAAAGGAAATATTACTCATGCACTAGAAGGGCTTACTTTCATCTTAGAGTTGGATTGACAAGCCATGAGGCTATATGAATAAGGAATGGAAATACTTATTTAACAAAAAAAAACTCAGGGAGAGACAAGAGAGAGGGAGGGGAGAATAAGGGGGAGAGAAGAGTAAAGAAAAGAAAGAGAGGGACAGAGACAGAGAGACAAAGACAGAGAGAGGCAGAGACAGAGAGAGACAGAGAGAGAAGAGCACTTATTAAATACTTAATATGTGCCAGGAACTGTGCTAAGCACTAAAAATATAAATAACATAATACATAAAAGGGAACTGAAAAACTGGAAAAGAAAGAGAAAAAAGGGCAAAGTGGTAAAGCCATGTGGGGATTAACGAGCTGAGCCAGATTTGAAGTGAGGCTGGCTGGGGTGTGGCAGCTTCCTCAGATGGAGGTTCTGGGGATGAACACCACTATGAGAAGAAGACTTTTCAGGCAGAGGCATTGCCAGGATGAGAATGTCTCTGAGACAGAGGGGGGTAGTTAAGAATCCTTCTGGGTCTGAGCAAATTTTGGAATGGTTAGCCTGGATACTTTCTCAAATGGAAATTATCTCTGCAGTAAAGGTTGAGTATTCAGCGTCTTCAAAAGTTCTTATTGTGAAGCAAGAAAAAAAATCATCAAATGACTAAGAAAGTCTTCTCTCAAGTTGTTCATTATTTGAAGACAGTCCAATGCTTTAATAATCCAAAATACATATGACCAGGGGTGAAACAGATCAGAATCAGCCTAATGCATGGATCTAAAATAGACATTAAAAAAATGTGTTCTGCCTTTCCTTTCTTAGTCCTTTTGTGGGGAGTTGGGGGTCTTTTTAGGGGAACTTTTTCCCTTTTTTGGAAGGGGAAATGGGGATCACTTGATAAAATTGCTACAAATTCTTTTGTTCATTTAGTGAGATGAAGAGAATGCAGAGCCATAATTAGTGCAGGACATCTAGCTGGTCTAGGGTACCAGCTCCTTTGGGGAGTTGGTAGGGAGTTTCCTCTGGTAAGGAAATAGTGTTCTCCCCACACCAAAGCTTCTTCCAGCTTCATCCTACCTTGAGGTAGAATGAGATGCTTGAAGACCTAACTATGGGGTCCTCAACTAACCCATACTATCAGTGGCATGATCACTTTGGTATAGCCAGACTCTCCGGGAGACTGGATTAACTTGTTTTGCAATATGACTGCACTTACATCAGTCTATCCTCCGGGATACCATCATTGCCTCTTCCCCACCTGATTCTGCCTCAGACACAATAATTCCTTGTTGTAGATCTAAGTATTAGGAACAAAGAAAAGAAATTTGGTATACCTAAATACAAATGGAATTCTAAATAACCAGGGAGTTGCTTCAGTAAGAGGCAAAGGATAATGATGATTTCATGAGCTTTATTTCTAGCTTAAATACACATGTGGAGGGGTGTTCTACTTTAAGGAAAATCAACACATATAAAAATCAAAATTTTCAAATGAGGAGTTGTTGAGTCCCATTACCAAAAAGTTCATTGCTTTATGAATAATAAAAAAAGAAGATTCACTGCAGGGTATCTTTAGAAAGAATGCTCCCCTAGTGCATTTTAAATGGTTCTGTTTACAAAACTTTGATTTACATAAAAGGTTATAGGAAAACATTTATTACGTAAAATGAGGTATATCTGTGTATTAAAAAGCTAATCATACTAAACAGGGCAATATGATATTTTTCCAGCAAATTTACTTTACTAATTATGTTTTATATAAGCAATATTAAAGTTCATTTTCATTTCCTGTGTATACAGAAACTGAGAGTAGAGGGAAGTGACCTGCAAGCATACCAAATGGCTGGGGGAAGCCAACTGAGGAAATGTTTTTGGTAGCCATTGAATATGAATAATATTTGTATTTATCAGTCAGTCAGAGAGAGGCCTCTAGTAAAAGCAGTCCCAGAGAATGGTGGTAGGTGCAATATGATGAAAAGAGAACCCTCCAAGAGACTTAGTGTCTTGGAGAGTTGCCTAGTATACCAAGTAAACAGTGTACTTGTCCATGGTTCTGAAGATAATAGGTGCCAGAAGACAAACTCGTTCTATCCAATATGGCGTGCCACTTTTCAGAGCTATTAATGTTGTTTGCTTAGTTTGTTCATTGGTTGGTGGGTTATTGTTGTTTTTGGTTTGGTTTTGGTTTGTTTTGATAGAGGAATGATTTCATCAGTAGAAAGAAAGACAGTTTGGAGAATTCCCTTCTTCAAAGGCAGATCAGCACCTGCTTTGCAACATGTGACATTATTTCCCTGGGGCACTAAAAGGTTAAGTCATTTCTCACCATCCATCCCACTATCAGCACAGATCAGAGAGGAGTCTTCATAGATGGAGGCCAAGTCTTTATCCTTTATGCCACTCCTCCATTATTGACATTATTTATGATAATAGTGATGATTCATTCAGCAAGTATTTATTAAGTGCATATTATATGCTAGGTACTGTGCTCAGTACTGAGAATACAAATGCAAGCAGAAAAAAAGATGGTTCCTGGCCTCAGATTTGAATATATTTAACATAAAAGGATATTTAAAAGTGACATATTGGGTGGGGAGAAAGTACTCATGGTAGAGAAAATCCAGAGTCAGGAAAGGAACTCAGAGGGGAATGAAGACATGGATGACTTTGGTGCTTTTCTTAAAATGAGGTTCTAGAAGAACCAGACGATCAGTGGAAGGAGCCAAAGGGGCAGATTATGCTTCCAGTCAGAGAATATGATTCTTCTTCTTGCCATTTTTATTAAGTATCCTAATTATCATGTTTTGAGGTTATAGTCCAGGGCTGGGGAACCTATAGCCTCAAGGCCATATGTGTCCTTCTAGTCCTCAAGTGCAGCTCTTTTTGATTGATTTGGATTTGAAGAGTTATACTTGAGGACCTAGAGTACCACATGTGACCTTGAGGCTACAGGTTCCCCACTCCTGATTATAGTCTGTATTCATCTTTTCTTATGGTACTTTAAATAAAAATTGTGAGGAACTCATTCTTTTTCCAGCTCTGTGAAGTTGTGCTTGAATAGAACAAGAGGACAAATATTAGAGAAAGAAGTAGTCATTTATAACCATTTTCATTCATATGTACCTTGATTTATTTTATCCTCACAGCAGCCTCACAAGGTACAAGTATTATTAACTCTCTTTTACAGATGAAAACCTGAGGGTCAGACAAATTGAGAGACTTGTCCTATGCCACATAGTTAATAAGTATTAGATCTGGGACTTGAAACCATATCTTCTGATTTCAAGTATTGGAACTGCATCACTGTTTATTGAGTAATCTCAGTATACTATATACTACAATATACGTGGTTCCTGGTCTCCAGAACGTTTTGCAAAATCTCCAAATTGGAAGGAATCTACCAAGTCCAACCTGTGCTTGAACAGGAATCTCCACTGAGAAGTCATTATTTGAAATGCCTCTGAAATGGGAGAGGACATCATCTCCTGACACATCTGAGGAAGATACTTAAGATGTTTATTATCAGGTTTTTCCTGATATCAAATATAATTTCATTTTCTTTGAAGGTTTTCCCTCATTTCTGTGATGCTGCTACACTGTACTATTCATAATGTGAGAACACATCAGCCGGGTCTCCCCGTTCAATGCTTATTCTCATATGTTTCTGTGCTATCTGGTCTGGATTGTAATCTCACTCTCCCCTCTACATATTAAAAACAACATCCCAAACTTAGAACCATCTACTCCTTGAAGCTGGAAATAGTCACTCACAGAATTCTGACTGTAACTCTCAAGTGGTCTTATAGAGGCAGCAGGACACAACAGATGAAAAGCTAGCTTCAGAATCTGAAAGTCCTAGATACATATCCCTCTTCTGACACATACTGATGTCACTATGGGCAAGGCACTTGACCTCTCAGTATCCTAGGCAAGTCCCTATCAGTTACAGACAGGTACTAATTTTCATTGGTAATAAACTTTTCTTCTCATCTAGGAGTTCTTTATGCCAATGAAATCACAAGCATAGTGATTATGTAATTGTATGATATAGAATTCCATTATGAAAATGTAGAAAATAGATGGAACACTGGGTTGTAGCTCATAAGCTCTGAGTTCAGATACATACACTCTGCATGACCATGAACAAGTTACTTAACTACTGTTAGACTCAGTTTCTTGACAAGTAAAATGAGGATGATAATAGTACCTACTTCATAAGGATGTTGTGAGGCACCCATGAAGAAATACTTTGCAAAGCTTAAAGCACTATACCAATATGATTATTATTTTCATATCACTTGTATGTTACATCTCTCTCTTACTACTGGATCCACCTATATATACCCCTAGGTCTAACAAAGTTCTTTAATTATAAGAACATAATTAATGTTTATTGAATTAAGTTGAAGAAAGAAAGCACAAGAAAACTTTAAATCTAAAGTAATGCTGATATTATAGGAAGGGCTCCTTTAATTATTCTTGTAAAAGATTCCATCCAGTTTGTTCTAGCTCCTTTTTATTATAGACACTATAATCAGTAGTGTTTATCATAATCAATAACTTATCACAATTAAAAAAAATAGAAGCATTGGGCGAAAGTTACAAAGAAGCAAATTTAAATTTGGTGCCAACCTAACAAGTAGAATTATTATCCAAAAGTGAACTGAGACACCCTGGGAAGGAATGGGCTACTCTTCGCTGGAAGTCTTCAAGGAACACAGAATGACTTACTTGTCCAGTAAGTTATAGAAGAGAGAACATACTCTCCTTGAGGTATTGAATTTGATCGCTTCTGAGGTCCATTCCAACTCTGAGATTGTGTGATTTGGGGGAAAGTCATTTGTGTTTCCCCAGAATACTTAAATTGGATGACCTTTCAACTATAATTTACATACCATTTTGTATTTCTAACTTTCTAATGCTTTCATCACATAATATTGTTTATAAGTTGATATATCACCCCCCTTCCAGTTTGGACTCCTTGAGGACAGAAACAACATTTTATCTTAGCATTATCTCTCTTTTTTCCAACATTAAATATTCCCACCTAGCACAGAACTGTACATAAAATAACCATGCAATAAAAATCCATTGATTGATTCACTAATCGATCACCTTTCTAGAGAGAAGTTGCCATGATGAAAATCTCTGCCTGCGAGGGAATATACAGTTATCCCTTTCACACTGTGATTTTCCCCATCACAGTTTCAATATATCCCAAGTTGGTATAAAAAATTAAACGGGAATTTGGGGGGAGTTTTACAGAAGCAACAGACAACAGACAAAAGCCTGCAGATGATGCAGAAGTTTAAAAACTTAGAAATGTATAAAATATATGTATGGTATTATACAATATCAACATATTTCATCTTTTAATGTCATAACAATTCAAACTTCTTCTCTGGTATCAAAAAGTGCTATGTGGATTTTCCAGATGGTGAGGACACTGTACCCCAACCCCCACAAGATGGAAGGGATAACTGTAAAATTTTAGCTCCAGGAGATATTTACCCTATTCTTACTCATTTTTATTTCTCTTCTTTTAGTAACATTAAATACGAGTATCCTATTTGGATGTCCAGTCTTCTCTGTTTTAGTAAGTTAAGAAGCTTATTTTTACTTTCCCTTTTAAAGTTCTACTTGGGAAGAAAGCATTTATCATATTTTAGAAGGGTTTCTATATGTATGGAAAGAATTATCCTTCTTTTCAAAGTCCAAATGCACTAAAGCAAGGTAAATTTCCATGATTTTAGAAGCCTCCAGTTTTTTTAACCACTTAACAAAAAGGAGTGAAGGCTGGTGGTGCCGTTGCACCAATCATTTTCATTTCCTTAGTTATGAGATCTTTTAAGTGAATTACCACTTCAAAGTGTAGTAATTGTGTGTGTTTATGAATTTTCTTCTCTGTTACATGGAAATTCTTACTTGCATTATGGTTTACCTCCTCACCATGATGAGCTCTCAGAACATACAATGTTGTTGATTAGTCCAACTCATTTGAAAGCAAACTTTTTAGAATAGCTCATCTCCAGCACGTCCTGCTGATTTGTGATATTTAACTTGCCTGAAAATGAGCTTAGGTTTACCCTCATTTCTTCAACCCCCATCCACCTCACCCCAGAAGATACCCATTTTTAACCTATTAGTAGCACTATCATTCCAGTTTATGTGATCACAGTCTTAAGGGAATTTTATGCTTTTAGGTTTTTATCTCCATAATGCACAACCAAGTCCTTGGTACTGGTGCTTTGGTTTGATTTCCTACCCCATAATATCTGTCAAGGCATCCCTTCCTTTTGGTTTTCACAGTTGGCATTTAAAATTCTTCACAGGCTGCTTTCACTCTACCTTTCCAGACTTGTACATTACTTTTTCTCATAGACCCTACAGTCCAGTCAAAGTGTCCTCCTTGCTACCACATGTGACACTTACCTGCATGCCTTTGCAAAAGTCACACACACCCTTTTCTAGAATACATTTTCTTCTCACCTCAATCAATAAAACATACCTCTGCCCTGTAGAATCTCTATGTTCCTTCCAAGTCATGCCTCCTGCGTGACACTTTTCCCTGTCTTCCCCCAACCATGAGCCTCTCTCAAAAAAATTACTTTGTGCTTGCCTTGTATTTACTTGATGTATATTTCATACTTATTTCTATTGGTACATGGTTTTTCCCTCAGTCAAATGTAAGCTTCTTGAGGGCAGAGACTCTCATTTTTGTCTTTGTAGCCTAGCACAGGACGTGGCACATGATAGACTTTTAGTAAGTACTTGCTGATTGATTGAATCTTGACAGACAGAACCTTCATCCTGTTATATAAACCCTCTTTTTCCTTTTTTTTACAAGGTTTCTGTAGAAAAAGCACTTTGCAGACCTTAAAGTTACACATACATTGTTTAGTATTATTACTTTTTGTTCTTGCCTTAGTCATCTCAGGATTACTTGGGCAGTATCTTATCTGATCATCCTGCCTATAGCTTGTCCTTCCAGTGTTCCTATATAAAACAATTTGGATTTCTTGCCAGTTGTATTAAATCTGAAAGACAGGATTAGAGCTGAAATGGAACAAAAAATCAGCAAGTCCATTTCCTCATTACTTTTCATAAATGAGGAAACTGAAAGGGTTTAAGTGACTCACCCAACATCGTACCAATAGCAAATTTCACAACTGAGATTCAAATCCAGGTCCTTTGACAGGAACTCAAGTGCTCTTTTCCTTTCTACTATACTATGATATTTCTTATCTAAGCATTCCAGAACCTCCATCAATGCTTACATCTCTTTAATTTCCTCCCTGTGTGCTCTCCCTCTGCTTCAACCAAACTAAATTGTTCAATGTGCCTTACTTATATAATATTGTTGTCTTTTATGCTCGAAGAGGACCATGACATCAGGAAGATGATACCATGCCTTGCAAGTGATTTAAGTGAGGTCAGGCTATGCCTCTGGAGCTGTCTAGGTCCAGGGGCAAGATATAGATCAGGATGACTAGAGATGTCCCCATCACTAATGGTACATCAGAAGGAACACATAGACAGAGGGTACAGGTGAATTTGAAGGAATGACAAAAAAAAGAAGGAAAGTCTACTGGCTGGTTGTTAAGGGAAAATACAGGAGGGAGGGTTCTTCAGCCAGTGTTAGTAGCATCTACACCTGGTAGTACCACTATGGGATGGGGGAGTTAACTGAGACAGGTGTTGTACATTAAGAAAGATATTAATAAGCTGGAGAGTATCAACATAGGATGGACAGGATGGTAAAGAGGCTAAAATTCGTTCCATCTGAAAATGAAGAAAACTGTGGTGTCTCACTTATTAAGTCAATAAACATTTATAAAGACCCTATAACATGCCAGGCACTTAGGAAGAAAAAGAAAAGCCAAAGACAATCCCTTTTCTCAAGGACATCACAGTCCAATGGGGAGACAATATACAGGCAGCTGAAGTATAAACAAACCATATACAGGATAAATTAGAAATGTCGTTGTTGCTGACTGTCTTTCCTTTTCAAAGAGGACCATGACATCAGGGAAAATAATATGTAACTTGCAAGTGAATCGGATTTCAGTCGGGGAGTCACCAGCCTCACTTTCTCCTCTGGAGTCATCTGAGTCAAGTGGCAAGATATAAATCAGGGCGATTGGAGATGGCCCTACCTGTATAATATAGACATTAAACAAAGACCCTCCATTGAGCTTTAGAACTTATCTCCAAAGCTCTGCAGATCAAATTTTACCCTGACAAATTTCCAAGTAGATAGAAGCCTTATTTGAAAGATATTTTAAAGGGGAAATCACCCCTGATCCAAAAATACTGCCATTTCCTGTGACGCTGACCCTGGAAGACCTGTGACTATACAAGAAGAGAGGAAGTTTTTTATGTAGGTCTGTGAGAATACCAGATTTGGGGGTTATTCAGTTTTTTTTTCAGTTGCAAATTCTCTCTCTCTCTCTCTCTCTCTCTCTCTCTCTCTCTCTCTCTCTCTCTCTCTCTCTCTCTCTCTCTCTCTCTCTCCCCTTCCTCCTTCATTGAGAAGTCAAGAAAAACAAAACCCATTACCAACATAGTATAGTTGGGCAAAATAAATTCCTGCATTACCTATGTTCCAAAAGGAGAAGAGAGGAGGGAGGGAAGAAAAAAGGGAGGATGGAAAAGAAAAGGAATTATGCTTCAATCTGTACTTCGAGTCAATCATCTCTTTAGCTGGGAGCGTATAACATGTTTTCTCTGTAATTGTGGTTGGTCATCGTATTGATCATTTCTTAAGCCTTTTGAAATTGTTTGTCTTTACAATATTGTTATTGTATATATTATTATTCTCATTCTGCATATTTCACTTTGCATCATCATGTAAGTCTTCCCAAACTTTTCTGAAACCATCCTCTTCATAAGTTCTAATAGGATAATATTATTCCATCATATTCATCATCACTTGTTCATCCATTTCCCAATTGGGCATGCCCTCAGTTTCCAATTCTTTATCACTATACAAAGAACTGCTATTAATAGTCTTGTACTTATAGGTCCTTTCCCCCTTTCTTTGATTTCTTTGGGGTATAAAACCTAAAAGAGAAATTGTTGAGTCAAAGAGTATGCAGCGTTTAATAGCATTTTGGCCATAGTTCCAAACTATTTTTGAGAATGGTTAGACCCCACCAGTAGTACATTGTTGGTTCCTGTTTTCCCACATCCTCTCCAGCAATTTGTCCATTTCCTTTTTCATCCTCTTAGACAACCTAAAGGGTATGAGGTGGTAGGTACCTCAAAGATATTTAAAATTTGCAGTTCTCCAATTATTGGTAAGTTAGAACACTTTTTCATACATCTACTAATACCTTGTACCCGATATTTAGTTAAATATCAATTAATGGCAATGAAGGAAAGGTACCAATCTGAATTGTTAAATTTCTTTAAATTTTAATCCATTTTTATTAATAATCAATTCCAGTTAATTTTAATAAATTCTATTTCTAATCAATTCTAGTTCACTCTATTTTATTTCTAACCAATCCTGGTTAATATATATTGATATTATCATTTCCATGAAAAATTATTTTATTATAAGAGAGATAGCTATGGGATAATGGATAGAGAGCTAACTTTGGAGCACAGATGACCGGTTTTCAAGTCCTTCCTCTTGATTCAAACTTGTGTGATTCTGAACAAGTCTTTCAACCACTGAGTCCTATAAACAGTTCTTTAAAACAACAAGAGAAGGTGTCCACCTGAATTTTTAGAAGTTTTTCATATGAGAATTTCCTATATCAATGAAATATTTGAAATCACAGCTATGTCTCCAACTGCTAGTAAAGCTCTTGCAGTTCATGCTATATGTGCGTATGTATACGTATATGCACATGCATATATGTGTGTGCCTGTGTGGGTGTATTTATATATTCATATGCATATATATACTACATATGCAAATGTGTCATATTCATGCATATACATATTACATACACAGGTAACTGTATTTTCCATTTGCCCTTTTTTAGTCATTCTAAGTACCTTCTTTTAATAATCTGTCCTCCCCCCTCAAAAAAACAAACATTTATTATTCTGGTTAAGACATATTACTAATATCATGATTCCAAATTGTTTTAGAATTGTAGCACCTTATATTTGTTTGCTTTACTAACACCCACTTCTCCCCAGTCATCAGAAATACAATATGGTGTTTATTTATTTATGCTTAATTAAAGTTAATTAGAATTCATTTTGTTTTAAATTTTTGCAAACAAGTGTACTATAGCCTTTGAGATAATTGGAATAACCTTACAGTGATAATAGTTGGATGAATATATGATTTTGCTGGTGTGTTTATTCCCTCCATTCATGAATCTGGCCTATGCCTTCTTGTCCTTTATGATTTTCCATAGATCTTCCATAGAAGATGATGCATGACAGATTTTACTGTTCTTTTTTTTTTTTCATATCTCTTAGGTACCACTGTGGTTCTTGTGTTATTCATCCACTAACTTTTCTTCCCACTTGACCAACCCACCTCCTTCTCCAATAATACATGTTCTCTAATGTCCTACTTTTAAAAGATGTCAAGGAATCATAGAGTCCCTTTATTAGGTCAGAAAAATAACTAGGAATCACTGAGCTGTACGCTCAGGTTGCATTAGATTAATTTATGCTCATGTTGCAATATGTGTTTTAAGTTATTTTCATATGTACGTGGTCTACCTCTTCAATTAAATTAGACAACTATCCCTTCCCTATTGCAACTTTCCCCATCATGATTTTGATATATCGTGGGTCAGTATAAAAAATTAAATTAGAATTTGGGAGAGTTTTGCAGAAACCACAGACAACACATGAAAGCTAGCAGATGACACAAAAAGTTTAGAAATTCAGAAATACATAAAATATATGCATAGTATTATATATCGACATATTTTATCTTTAATGCCATAAGAATTTGGACTTCCTTTCTGGTATGAAAGGTGAGCCTAAAAATGTTATACACATTTTCCAGAGAACGAAGATGCCACATCCCTAACATTGTGGAAGGGATACCTGTAATCTCGTCAATAGTAAGCCTCATATATTCTCTTTCCTTATATGTTATCCCATGATCACAAACAAGCAGGTGCCCTGCATACAGATGGTACTAAAAAAAGACACTTCTGAGTGACTGAAGTTTTCTCCATTCGCCCATTGGCAATCAGTCAGTACACATTTATTAAGTGCTTATTATGTGCTAGGTGCTTGGGGATACAAAGGAAGGAAGAAGAAAATCCTTGCCCTCAGAGAATTCACAATCCAGTTGTGACTGAACGCCTTTCTGAGTCCAACAATAGCTCTCATGCTGACCTCAAAGCTCTTAGCACAGAATATTACTTCAGTTCTCAATGTCTACCCGCCATAATAAAGCCTAATCTACCTTCTAGGGCACTTGGGTTTCCCTAGAAACTTCTGGTCAGCTATAAACCTCGTGTTCTTTAATTCCCTTGAAAAAAACCTATGGTGTTTTTATTTTAATTAATGGCACAAATAAATAAACCAAATGACTATATAAAGGATCACGAAACTAATAGGCTGAAGGATACAGAGATTTTCTTGAAAATACCCACAAGACTCTGCCTACAAAGGAGCTTATGCAAATAATTATAATACAAGGTAGAGTGTGATTAGGTAAGAGAATGGATCCAGAAAGAGTAGCCTAGAAAAAATTTGAACAGAGGCAGAACACTTTTATATTGTGGCTAGGGTGGCCTAGTTAGTAACTATTCATGGATGAGATTACATTTTGGAAAATAAAGAAAATATGCAGAAAAAATTGATTTTTAAAGCAAATCTACTAATGGAATCACAAGACATAAAATTTTAGGGAATACAGAACTCCTGAGGGCGGAGAAGCATGTGGAAAACATTTTTTTTTAAATACTGATTTCACTTTGGAATTTTTCTGATTTATTGGCTGTTTTAGGAGTCATTGATTCAATTGAAATCTTGTGCAGTAACCACATTGTCCAACCTTTAATCTTGTCAGCATATGAACTCTATCTGTGTTTGGCTGTTGTGCTTAGGAGTTGGGTAACTGGGGAGAGGAGGTTTGCCAATAGCCATGTAATGTACTTCTCTGTAATTAATAAAACAACAAGATACCTCACACCTGCTGGGCTACCCACCTAGCGACATCAGATTAACAGGAAATAGAAAAACAACAGTGCACTCTGTTGCCGACAAATAAAATCAACGTTATTTCAACGCTTGGTCTACCCATCAAAAGCAGAAAAGACCTTGAAGGTTGTTTATGGTATCATAAATCCTTGAGATATAGTCTGCGTTATATTAGTATCAGATTTTGTTTAAAAACAATCTGCTCAGTGGTTCAAGAGATTATCGGATGTTTCCAGTGACTTAAAGAAAAAACATCAACAATAAAAAAGCCTTTTTAAAACAGAATTTTGTTATTTCTTAGTCAGGAAGTATCTTGGCAAATGTACATTCAGCAAGGAACATGGAATTTTAGACAGTATTTAACCTTTAATTTACCGATTAAGAGCTGTTTAATCCTTCCAGAGACTCGGGCAAAAAGTTGTGAAGAACCACACTTTCAGTCCATTGGAAAGGCACTGTAATACGATTTCTTTCTAAATTTATATTTCTAATGGAAATTTACATTATTACTATTTCCTTCTATTAGCATCATCAGCTCCTGAATATTTTCAGCCAACAATCTGAACTTATTTCTAAGTCTTTTCCCCAAGACTGGCAACGAAACAATGCATCTTTTCCTATCAAGGCAGTAATAACTGACTGGAACCACGGGATAGTTTGCATTAACCCCTTTTCTTCTCAGTGCTCCAATAAAAGGATAATAATTTCTAAATAGGATCAAGCGAGTACCCAAGTTTTGGCTCCAGTGAAATGCTGGCAGGTAAGAGAAAATAGAGATGTATTCGTTTTGGAAGGCTCCTCAGACATCCTTGCCAGGAACTGCGGTGATGACTGGCTGACCTTGAGGTCCTTTCTAGGTCTGGTGCTTGGTGATGGGCTGGTATCTTTAGGCTGACCTTGAGGTCCTTTCCAGGTCTGGTGTTTGGTGATGGGCTGGTATCTTTAGGCATTCAAGACTTCATGATATCGATTCCTAAACAAGATGAATCTTTAGTTCGTCTGCAGAAAATGATTAACCGGAGGGTGCGGAGGGAATAGTTTCCTCTTTCTAAAATTCTCTGATTTGTCGGTTACTTTTATTCAATTCATTTCAACAAAGATGTATGAAGTACCTGTTATTTACAAGATAATATGTGATCAACAAAATTGGCCATGCCCTCAAGGAACTATCTACTAGAGAGGAATTACAAGTGAAATTGACCTGTTTTGCAGCCTCCTAGATTCGATGCTCCCATGGTCTCTCTATTCCACTGGAAAGGATGGTTGAGATAAGTAAATAAGAAGTAATTTGAGGAGGGTGTGACCTCAGACCACTAGCAGATGGGATCAGGGAAATGAGGAATGGCTTCATGGAAGAAGGTGGCAGAGCTGGAAAGGAAGAAATAAGTTTGAGAGGCTGGAGATGAGGGAGGAATATATTCTCAGTGTAGGAATTGGTGTGTTCAATGCAAAGAAGCTGGAGATTACATGACATATTCAGAGAAAGAGCTAGCCTGAAGTGAATATGGTGAAATAATACTGGAAAGGTAAGCAGGAGCCAGACTGTGAAGAGCTTTGAGCACCAAGCTGAGGGGCTTTTATTTTATCCTACAGGCAAAGGGCAGTACAAGAAGGTTTCTGAACTCAGGAGAAAGAAATGGTCAGTCAGACCCTTCCTGCATTTATGGATATTATTTCTTGACAGCTGTGTCTAAAAGGATAAATTGGAGAAAGAAGACACTGGGGAAAGCAATTAAGAGACTATTAAATTTTTTAACAAGATGTTAGACTGGGGTAGCTAGGTGGTGCAGTGAATAGAGCACCAACCCCAGAGTCAGGAGGATCTGAGTTCAAGTTCAGCCTCAGATACTTGATACTTACCAGCCGTATGACCTTGAGCAAGTTACTTAACCCCAATTGCCTTGCCCTCCCTCCAACACACACATACACACACACACACACACACACACACACACACACACACACACACACAATGGGTACAGAACCTTACCTTCAGCCAGCTAGGTAGACCTGAAGTCAGGAAGCCTGAATTCAAATTCAGCCTCAGATATTAGTTGTATGACCCTGGGCAAGTCACTTAACCCTTTCTCAGTTTCCTCATCTCTAAAATGAAGATAATAGCACTTTACCTCACAGATTAGTTGTAAGGATAAAATGAGAAAATATTTATCAAACCTTTGCAAATCTTAATACACTACCTAAATGGTAATTATTGTTATGACAACATCAGACTTAGTGGATGTATTAGTGAGTTCTTTTTTCTCTCTTCTATTCTTTGTTAATAATAAATACACTTAGTATTTATGTAAAGGTTTAAGGTTTGCAAAATGCTTTACAACATTATCCCATTTTTATCTTCACAAAAACCTTGGGAGGTTGGTGCTGTTATCTCCATTTTACAGATGAAGAAACTGAGGCAGACAAATTAATTGACATACTCAGGGTCCCACAGCTAACTAGTGACTGGGGACAGATTTGAACTCAGGTCTTCCTTCAGGTCCAATACTCTACTCACTGCATGGTATAGTTGTCTCACTTTACCTGAGCCCTGCTTGCTCTTAGAGGATGGCTCTCTGGGATAGTAAAGGAGGGAAGAAATATGTTTGGAAAGGAAGGCAATATAAGAAGAAAATGTGTCAATATTATTTTTTAGAAAGCACAATAAAATTCCAAAGCCCTATTGCCTATCCCTAGTTGGCTTTTCCTGGTATCAGTGTTTCTTTTCCCTTTATTTATCAGAAAATGGAGATGGGTAAGGATGTATGTAGTAGAAAGCTAAGAAGATGCAATGAAATTACAAAAGTAAATGGAAAAGATACCCACTGGAGGAATAATTTCAAAAGAAGAAGGGAGGGTCACAGCTTCAGCCCCCCTCTGCCTCATTAGTCTGAATGAGAAACTAGATGCTTGTCTCTTTATATCCCTGATTATGGTCACAGAAGCTGAGGTTGGAAGAAACTTCAAGCGCTCTCTCCTTCAACCTAGGACTAAAAGGTTCTTTCTGTGGCATCTCTGCCAAGTGGTCATCCAGTCTCTAATGAGAGAGAAGCCCCTGCCTCCCAAGCTGACTGATTCCACATTTAGATAGCTCTGCTTGGTAGGATTGGTTTCCCCTCATCTCAAACTTAAATCCATGTTTCTGGACCGTCCAAGTATTGCTTCTTGTTTCACTGTCTAGAGCCAAGCAGAACAAATCTGATCCCTCTTCTATGTGACCCTCCTTCTAATACCTGAAGAGAGCTATGATATTTCCCCATAGTAATGTTTTCTCCAGACTTCTAGATTAAATATCTCTCTCCCTCTCTCTCTCCCACTCTCTCTCTTTTGTCTCCCCCTTTTTCCCCGTTCCCTCTCCCTCCCCCTCTTCCCTTCTCCCTCTCCTCCTTCCCTTCCCTGTCTCCTCCCCACTCCATATCTCCTTCTTCTGCCCCTCTCTCTGTTTCTGTATGTCTGTCTGTTTCTCTCCCTGCGAGTCTCTGTCTGTCTCCCTCCCTTCCCTTCCCTCTTTGTCTGTGTATATCTGTGTGGTCCCCACCAGAGAAATACAGGGTCTTGCCAGATTCAACTTCCCTACTTTTGCCACCACATTTCTCTGGTAGTTTCCAATCAATGGCAAAGACAATATTGTAATAATATTCAGATTCTGAGTTCACATGTAAGAGAAAGTTTTTTTTTTAATATATTCGCCAATGAGAACACTCCATAAATCTGTTTTAATGCTGAAGCTTAGAATTGCAGCCAAGCTCTGGTCTCCTGGAATTGTTTTCAAAGCAACAAATTTGTCTTGCCACTGAGCAGATTCCTGTCCATCTTTATCTTTCTTGAACTGACCTCATTTTCTCCACCTTTTTTTTGGACATCCAGATCACAGCTACTTTAGCCCTGGATGTGTCACTACTGGGCCTAGTAGGGCACCTGGCCGCAACTAGAGGAAAAAATGGAGATACCATTCAATATCCAGAGTTTAATTAGATAGAGCATGTAATATACAGCTGTGCTGTCAAACTCAAATAGAAATGGGAATCCCTGTGAGCCATATTCTCAGAAAACCACCTATCAACGCTATCTATATATTGTCTTGTACTTTTATTTATTTTGTTAAGTACTTACCATATACATTTTAATCTGATTTGGGTTACAGTGGGGGTGTTATAGGGTGCATACGTCTAAATGTTTGATACTTGGTGTAGTGGATGTTACGTTTGACTTGAAATGAGGAATCCTTGGGTTCAAAATTCATTTTTGACATTCGCTTGCTGTGCGGTCACAAACAATTGCTTTAACTTTCCCCAGTTGTTTCTTCACCTATAAAAATATTCTGTAACCCAAGCCCCAAAGCTGAGTGGTAAGGGACCGTCTCCTCATTGGTAGGTATCAATGCCCTGTGCCTGCATCAGTGACTGGGCAGAGTTGGTGAAATAGATAGAGAAAAGAGTCTCTTTCAGTCTCTTTGTGTTCTTCTGGCTGGAAAGAGAAGATGGATGATGCCAAGCCTACTTAAGGTTGCTGAAGGGAGAAGAAGACTGGGCAGAAGCCCATATGAGAGGAGCTGGCAGTTTTCATCATGTCCCTACCCCTAGTTTGCTACATTAGATTCTTTGAAGAATTTCCCCTTTGGGGAAGATCTGGGACTTTCTGTGTCAATTGAGCTGAGTTAACTCACTCCCAATGGGAGAACTCCTTCAGTCTATGTTGTCTGGTATATATTCTCCTATGTATACTTCCTTGTATTTCTGTTTTGCTATTGACATGGATAAATGGGTTTCTTTACTACTTGCTATGTGTATTTATTGTACAACTATTTTTTAGTGGGAAAGGAATCAAGATATAAAGTTTGGCATTCTCCTTTCAAAAATGACAAATGCTAGAAGGGATCTGGAAAAATGAGTACACTAATGCACTATTGGTGGAGTTGTGAACTGGTCCAAACATTCTGGAGAACTATTTGGAATTATACCCAAAGGGTTATTAAATAGGTGTGTTTCTCAAAGAGATTTTTGGAAAAGAATGCGTGCATACAAAAATATCTATAGTAGCTCTTTTTGTAGTGATAAAGAATTGTAAATTCAGGGTATGCCCATCATTTCAGGAACAATAGAACAAGTTTTGGTATATGGTTTTGATAGAATATTATTGTACTATAAGAAATGATGAACAGGATGATTTCAGAAAAACCTGGGAAGATTTATATTAATGATACAAAGTGAAGTGGGCAGAACCAAGAGAACATTGTACACAGTAACAATATTGCTA
This sequence comes from Bettongia penicillata ogilbyi, assembly GCA_023548195.1. Lineage (NCBI taxonomy): Eukaryota > Metazoa > Chordata > Mammalia > Diprotodontia > Potoroidae > Bettongia > Bettongia penicillata. Next base: position 3,189,517 of record JAJHZJ010000300.1, read on the forward strand.
GGATGATCAACTGTGAAAGTCTTAGCTACGGTAATCAAAACAACAATCCAAGACAATTATAAAAGATTCGTGATTTAAAAAAAAATTCTATCTACATCCAGAAAGAGAACTAATGAATTCTAACTGCAGATTGAAGCATACTTTTTTTCCTCAGTTTATTATTCTTGCTTTTTTTTGCAACATGGCTAATATGGAAATGTGTTTTGCGTGGCTTCACATGTATAATTGATATTATATTGCTTGCTTTCTCAGTGAGAGGGAGGGAGAGAATTTGAAACTCAATATTTTTTCAGTGAATGTTAAATATAAAGAAAAATGAAGTTTAAAATTTTTTTAAAAAGTTACAAGTGAAGAAGAGAGATTTTTCTTTCTTCATTAAGAAGTAGTGGTCAGGGGTTTAGCTTGAATCTAAAAATTACATCCCCTAGATCAGCAATATTTAAGGGAACAGGTAGATATAGTTTAGCCCTGTATTCCACCTCTCCTTCTTGCAAGCCACACACCAGGACAGCACCACACCCCATGCTCCATATGGGGCACAGGCTCGTCGTATTTATGATCATTTTAGTACCCTCCATACAGTATTGTTGTGATATACAAACAAGAAAATAATTGTAAAGTCCTTTAGAAACTTTTAAGTGCTGTGTAAATGTCAGTTGTTGTAATTGTTATACGTTGGGCTAGGGAACTCCTAAGTGAGGAAACTCCTTAGGGGGAATCAAAAAGATCCATACTCTGTTAAAAAGTCATTAATTCCATTGCACCTCAGTATTTCCAACTGTAAAATGGGAAGAATAAAGATTTCTATATTCATGAAACCTGAACAAAAAATTTTGAGCAGCACTGTATGACATAGGTGGCATGTACATTGATGCTGGAAATAGTGTCGTGTGAATCTGTTAAATGTGCACAAATACACTGTTGCATTCGTTATTCAGTCATTTTTCACTGATGTCTGACTCTTCATGACCCCATTTGAGATTTTCTTGGCAAAGATACTGGAGTGGTTTGCCATTTCCTTCTCCAACCTCATTTTACAGATAAGGAAACTGAGGCAAACATGGTTAAGTGACTTGCCCAGGGAAACACAGCTAGTAAGTTCTGAAGCTGGATTTTAATTCATGAAGATGAGTCTTCCCATATATAAGGATATTCTTGATCTACTCTGCTTATTGATGTGTTTCTCAATACTGCCGATCAGCTTGTGCTAATTGATATCGCCGCAGTCACTTGATCATACTTGCTGGAAGGAAATGTGTTTGTGAGATCACTGTGTTTGGGGTATAGTTTAGGACCCTGGAATGTAATAAAGTTAATTGGCCCATACAAGGATCAAACCTATGACCTTGGTCTCATTAGCACTATGTTCTAGCCCAGTGAACTAACCAGCCTCGCTCTATAATAGAGGTCATAGGTCTGTCCTGATTCACAGCAGCTACCTGTGGGAGTGGAATGTCCAAGCTATGAAACAATGCACGCTAACAGCTTAGAAAAGAGAGGGGAACAAATGCTTTATAAAATTAAAATGGCCAAGGAAATTGAGATCATCTAGTGGTGGAAATGGTTTTTCAGACAGCATAGGAAAATTTAGAACATAAAGTACATGCATTTCCTGTTTATTCAGACGCCATCCTCTCCTTTGACGTGTAATGATTATTATCAGTAGTAGTAATCATCATCCTAGTAGTACTAAAGTATAATACTGATAACTAGCATTTCTATAGCACTTTAAAGTTTACAAAGCAGTTTACATGTATTACCTCATCTGAAGCTCACAATAACCCAGTAAAGTAGAGGTTGTTTCACTTACAAGGAAACTGAAATTTAGCTAGGTCATGTGACTTGTCGATTTTTTTCCAGTTATGTCAGACTCCTCATGGCCTTGTTTGGGGTTTCCTTGGCAAAGATACTGGAGTGATTTGCCATTTCCTTTTCCAGGTCAAAGTGAGGAACTCAGGAAACTGAGGCAAACAGAGTTAAGTGACTTGCCCAGGATTGCACAGCTAGTTTCTGGGTATCTGAGGCCAGATTTGAACTCAGGAAGATGAGTCTTCCTGACTCCAGGGCTGGTACTCTATCCACTGTGCCGCCTCGCTGCCCTTGGTTGGTTGTTGTCCTTTGTCTTTGAAGAGGACCCAATGGCATCACCATTGTAAGCAACCTACAATCAGTAAGTGTCTGACTTAGGATTCAAACCCAGATCTCCTGGTGCTAAATAAGTCCAGCACTATCCACAGCACCACTGCATCCCTTCTGTCCACTGCCTTTTGACCAGTTCATTGCTCAATACTATGTCTAGTAGAGCCTAAGAAGGGATATGGAATTCCCATGAGTAACCTTAGAAAAATAATATTATCAGTGGTTCAGTTGGAGAAGGATTATAATATTGACTAAATTACTATTGTCTTTAAAACTCATAGCTTTCACAGGCATATTGATGTACTGTTGGGGGAGCCATGAAACTACTCCGAATATCCATTTGGAATTGTGCAAGAAAGATAGCTAAACTGCCTATGCCCTTTGACATAGCATAGATCCCAAAGAAGTCAAAGACAAACCAGAATCGAGCCAAATGTTTGTAGCAGCATTTTAAAAGATAAATTTTCATTGATATTTTCTGTTTCTTACATCACTAGAGTAGCCCGTGTATCTTTCCCTTTCCCTCTCCCAAAGAGCCATCCTGTATGATAAATAACATTTTTGGAGAGGAAAAAGAGGGGGTGGGGGCAGTCAGGACAGCTAAGCAATAAATTGAGAAAATCTGAAAACATGTACAATGTGTAACACCTGTAGACCTCTATCCTCCAGGAAGGGGTAGGTTGGGGATGTCTTCTCATATCTCTTCATTTTAGCTCTATTTGATCTTTATAATTTTTCTACATTTTTTTGGATGCATTGGGGTTTTTTAATTATTGTAATTACTATCTATATTGTTTTCTTGGCTCTGCTTACTTAAGTCTACATTAGTTCATATAGATTTTTCCATTCTATGTATTCATTACATACATCATTTACACTTATCTCATTTGAGCCTTGCATCAACCCTAGAAGATAAATGCTATTTTTATCCCCAATTTACAGACAAGGAAAATAAAGTAAACAGAGGTTAAGGGGCTTGCCCCCAGGATCACACAGGTAGTGTCTGAAACAAGATTTGAATTTATTTCTTCCTGACTTCAGGCCACACACTCTATCTCCTGTGCCAATTAGGATTGCCCCGGGGTAGGACCCTCACCCACCTCATACCTGATAATGCAACCCACCTCTATAGGATCTCTATAGATCCTCTCTTGTTGACCTTTTTTTCTATATTTGCCTGGAAATCTCTTCCCTGTGTCTATGTTCTGCCATCCCTTCAGGTGCCAGTTATCCCTAGAGATTGCAACTCCCCGTACCTCAGGATAAGTATATTTTTCAAGTACTAAATCCCTCAGATTTAATCCAGTGTATGGTCTCCTTTCCCTTCACCCATCTCTCTTTAGTCATAGGAACATTCACCAATGGAACTCCTTCCCACCTCCTAAGTAAGGCCTTCTTCCTTTCCCTCTCCTTCGCAAACTTTTCCCTTTCTTTCTTACTCTCTCCCCTGTAGGGTTTCTCTTTCTAAGACTGCAGAAGTCATTTTCCCTTCATTGCTAGCCTTTGGTCTGTCCCTAGTACATCACTTGCCCCTCTCTATTCCTTTCTTGTACTTTCCTGTGTTCTAATGCAGTCCCACAAAACACTCATTCATCTGGTAGGCAAGGTGCTGCCAAGTTCTATCCATTGTACTCTTAATACCATCCTATAGTACTGTCTGCCTTCACTGTTACCATCACCAGATTTCCACCTTCACCCCAGGATCCTGGTGTACATTTAGAATGAAATCTCTTACCGGTCTTTTTGTTGTTTCTCTGTAGCTGTTGCTATCTGCATTTTTTCACATCTCCGGCATTTCTCTTGTTTAGGGTGTGTGAAAGGTAAATAATCTCATCATTCTGGTTTCTTTCTTAAAAAAATGTTTCAAAATATTCATTATTATTGAATGTCCATCTTTTGTCCTATATAATGGAGCTCAGATTTGCAGGAGAGATCAGCCTGAGTGCCATCGGTCTTCAGAACACATTTTATCCTCTCTTCCTTCTTTTTGATGGGTGTGGAATAGTCTTGCATTAATAAAATGTCCTTCTCTTTGTATTTGGAAGTATTTCTCCTGGCAACTTTCAGAACTTACTGGTTCTGAGTTGAATTGTTAAATTTAACCACTGTATGTCTTGGAGTTTGCAACCTTGGGTTGTGTTCTGTACATGATCTGTGAATTCTTTCAGTTGGAATTTTATTTTTTTTATAAATTTAGCAATTTGGGGCCCTTTTTTCCCCTATTTTTTCTTTGTTATGATGCTAAGATTTTTTTTGCCTGTCATATTTTTCTGGGAGACAAATGATCCTTCCGGTCTGCATATCTTGTCTTTGAGTTCAGTATGTTTTACTTGCACAGTGAGAATATTTTCTTTTAATGTTATTATTTTTTGCTTCTCTTATTCTATTAAGTTCTGCATATTTACGTTCCCAATCTATTGTTCTCTCTTTTGTTTCCTTGGTGAGGGTTGCCATTGCAGTTTTTCTATGTGCTCATTAATTTTGTTGTGCTGGACATAAATTCTGTGCTCAAAATTCTCATTCTCTTTTAAGCCACTCATATACACTGTATTGTGGTTGCATGTTCTCCTCAAATTCCACAGGATTCTCTGTTTCATGTTAGATCATTCCCTCTTCTTTTTTTTTTTGAAATATTTCTTCATAGATGCCTGAACTCAATTGCTAGATCTGAAGTTCATATTTCCTTCGCTGTTACTGTTTTTCTCAGTGATTTATCTGTTTATGTTCAGAATTTTTTAGTTTTTTCTTCCTGAAATTTTTTGTACTTTCAATCTCCCTTTCCCCTTTTATCACTCCCTTCCTGACTCTCTCCCTTCTAATTATGGTTTTCTGAGTGAATCCCTGCCTCCTCCCATAATGGGAATTTCATGATTCACCAGCCTACATCTCTGTCCCAAGTGACTTTTGGGTATTCAGAACTGGCCCCAGTTGGATACTTTGCTTTTTCCCTCAAGTATGGTAAAGTGCTACATAGCCCCACACATGCACAGTATCCTGTCCTGGTGACCTATTCCACTTCATTTTTCCCTCAGGTCTCTGACCCAGCACCAACAGAGCCTACTTTTCCTTGAGATACAGCTCTTGATAGGCTTTTGACCCTAAAGTACTTTGGCTAACCTGGCTGTCAAGGCCTAAGCAATCTACTGCAGCCTTGAGCTAAGATCTCCTTGGCACTGGAAAGAGGGAGGGGGAGCAGGGTGCAGAAGTGAGTTTTGATATAAGGCTGTGTCATATCCTTGGGTTGGTTAGTGCAACCCTAAAAGATTGGTTAGTTAGTGCTGCTGATAGTGTAGGGGGATGGATGTTGAATGAACTTAGGGTTAATTAGCATCAGTTCTTAGGTTTGAGGGAAATTTTTTTACACTGTTGGATTTTGGGGGTCCCAGACCATTAAAATATATGAAGCTGCTTTTTACCTTTGGTGCATAATTTCTATTTTGGAGAGGTCTGAAAGGTTGTGGAGATCAGAAAATATTTTTTCTCAGACATTTTGTGGCTTATATAACCAAGAAGTCAGCAGCATTGTTTATAGTTGCAAAAAAGAAATTAAGTAGGTGCCCATCAGTTGGGGAATGGCTAAACAAACTATGGCATATGAATGTGATAAAGTATTAGAATATAATGAAAAATTATAAACAACTTGGGAAGATTGATTGGTAAAGAATCAAATAAGCAGAACCAAAAGAGAAATATAAAATGACTTCAGCAGCATAAATGAAAAGATTAAAAAAAAGTCATACTCAGACTAAGTAATAAAATATATTTCTTCCCCCAGGACAGAGAAATGGGGGCTAATAGGATAGAATATTGTATAAATTATTGTATCTTATTTTTGGTTTAATTCTTTTTCTTTGTCATAAGCTGGAGGTTTGAATGACAGAAGGCATCAATAAGATGTTTTGTTTTGTTACTTTTCTGTAGCTTTACAGTAGGAGTGACCAGTGTTGGCAGAGTGGTAGGAAGACAGGCATACTAGTACATATTTGGTGATACTGTAAATTAGTATGACCATTTTGGAAAACAATTTGGAATCATGCAAATAAAATAACTAAAATGTCCATGCCCATTAATCCAGAAATTCTGTTATTAAGCGTATACCCAAAGGAGGTCGTTGATTAGAATATAGTTTACATATACACCAAAATATTTATAGCAATGTATTTTGTGATAGCAAAGAACTGAAGGCAAAGGAGATACCCGTAGATTGGAGAATTGCTAAACAAAACATGGTACACACATGTAATGGAATATCACAGTAGTTATAAGAAATAGAAAATATGATGAAGACAGAGAAACATGGAAAGATTTACATGAATTGATGCAGAGCAAACAGAGCCAAGAAAACAATATGCACAATAATAAGTGGAAAGAACCAACCACAATCAAAGCTTAAAATTGCAGAATTACAAATAATAAGCATGTCACTAAAAAATAGGTATGAAAAGACTCTAACATCCTGCTCCTTTGCAAGTCCATGAGTATGGAATATTGCATATATTCTCTTGCTTTTATATCTATTTATTGGTTTTGCTTATTTATTACTCTCGTTTCTTTATTATATGGGATAACTCTCTTTGAAGGAAGAAGGGGAAGAATGCTTAGAAAGGTTTTGGTGATGAATAGGCAAAAAACTCAATAAAAATCATTTTTTTAAAAGGCATTGCTTTCCATCATCCAAGCTTCCTATTCCTCTCTTTCCACGACTAACAGAGATAGCTTTAGCTTTATTTTATTTCCTTTATAACATAAGAATCTCTTTTTTAGCAAGACCCAAAATCCAGGTCCCTAGGCACTAACCCCGTTAATCAAAAGTAATAAATAGTTGTTTTTTTTTTAAGATTCTTCAGTAGCTATCACTTACTTTCTTTCTCCCAAAACTCTAGGACGGGCACTACTGAGACTCACTGACAAAAAGCTGGAACGAATGGGGATCGCCCAGGAGAACCTCCGACAGCACATCTTGCAGCAGGTGCTTCAGCTGAAGGTTCGAGAGGAAGTCAGGAACCTTCAGTTACTCACACAAGGTACTTCACTATTTCCTACTGGATGGATTGAAGTGGTAAATAAGAGTGTACTTCCAAAGATGTAAAAATGACAGAATCTTGCTGCCTACCAAAAGATCCTTCACAAAAACTTTCACTAGGATCTCAAAGAACTTCTGAAAGTATTTTTTTTATAAAACTAAGTAAAAGCCTCTCTATAGAAAGGTAGGGAGGTGAAAGAATATGGTTGTAGACACAGATGTGGTTACTGTGTCTGTCAGTCTTCTTAAGGATTTTTCTTTGCTATAAGGAAATAAGTATTCTCTGTAAAGAGAAACTATAAGGAGATCATTATGGTGCTTTTAAATATCCATAAATAAAATTTAAAGAAAGCAGCCACTGATCACTAAATAGAAACTGAGATAAATATATGGAGGCATCTTAGGTCTAACTAGCTAATCTGAAAAGCTCCTTGGAGCCATGTCACTCATTTATGTACTATTTTTGGTTTATTTCTTTGGTGTGGGGAACTTTTGTTGTGAGAGCTCCCATTGTCTTGGAGACTATGCCTGGGGCACTATAGGGACTTCCCTATAGTCACACAGATAGTGTGGGTCAAAGGTGAAATGTGAACACATATTCCTAACTCCAAGGCCAACCCTCTCCCCGCCATGAGAGACAAAGTGGACACAGAGTGTTTTACTTATTGTTGGAAAAGAAGACAAGTAGGAAGAAGGTATTTTAGAAGTCTTTGTTGCTTTGAAAACAGTGAAAAAACCCTGTTAAATCTCTGAAATGGAAAATCTTTTAAAAAATGGATATCAAGAAATCCTCCATGTCAATTTCATGTCATACTCAAGAGGAATTCTTAATTGTTTCAATAGTACTAGTACATTTAAGGCCCTTATAACTATAGGGTCAGTTCAAACTAAAGCTGAAATGTAGACAATACCCTGTATTACATTTCAGCACTGAAAAAAAAGAAAGATATATTTCCCTCCATGCAGGATGCAGACTGGTAGCCTCACCCAAGTGCATCAACCACAGATTGCTTTGACTTTTTGTTTTATTTTAATGGCCATTTTGTGTCATTTCAAATGAAGAGATAATAATAAAATGTGTTTGGAGAGCACTGGATATGTTTTTCAATCTGCAAAATATTGGGACTGGCTAAGCTATGTGTGTAATGGTATTAGAGAAAACTAGGTCAGCCAAGTCTCGTGGTACACTGAAATTAACTCAATAATAATCCATCTCCCTAGAAGAAAGCCGGCTGCCTAGATGATAACTCTTCTATTGGGATGTGTTTATACATCAGGTAATCTGAGAATTGTCTCACTCATTTGATCTGTACGGCGTAGGCATTTTGTTCCCAGTGACTTATTGCTGATAGAGTTATGGGTGGTATTACATACACTGTGTGATTTATAAATGGCCGCTAGAAAGTTTGATCAGTCCCTTCTTGGGTTTGCCCATAATAGGCACTTTATAAAGGCTTGTTATGCAATGTTAAATGAAGTATCCAAAAATTTTGGTTTTCCTTCTATAAAAGAAATTTAGTTCAAATCTGTTCTTGTTCAATTCTGTTTTATTAAGCACTAGGTGTAGATGTGTAAACAATTTGGGGCAAGATTGAGCATGGGTGTTGGAGAAGAGAATGAGATTAGCACCCCTCAGGAACCCAATGTTGTCCAGGTACTTTCTGTATACCTGCGATGTTTCTCTTATTAAACTATCTATAGCATTGTTTGCTAGAGACACATTTTCCCCAAGCTATTGCTAGAACCTTTAAACTCTGTATAATTTTCATTCCGAAATGGTGATGCCAAAGTTCAATCTCTTTATTTTGTTTGTGATTATCTTTGATTTGGAAAAGCTACATCTTTTTAATAATAACGTTGACAACAGCAATAACAATAACCAAGCACAGTATATGGTATGCAGTAAGTGCTAAATAATGCTTTGTCCTTCATTCATGTAATAATAATTCATGACACCCATCTTCTACAAACATGTTTTGCATGCTTTCTCCCACATTAAAATGCATGGACAGGCTTTTAACTTCCTTTGTATCCCCTGCACCTAGCACAGTGCTGTGATAAATAGCCTAATGAATATTTGTGGGATGATTGAGTGATGCTTACCCTCATGTAGCACTTTAAGGTTTGCAAAATAATTATATGCAATATTTCATTTAAGTCTAACAACAAACCTATGATTTAAGTATTCTTATTATCCCTATTTTGCAGATGTGGAAACTGGGATTCAAAAGTGAACAGACTTGCTCAGGGCCACATGCTTATTCCTTTAGAATACATCAAGTTACCTTGAATTTAAGTATATCGTCTGCAGTCATCACCATCGCCACTATAATCCTGCACTTTCTCCTTTTTAGTGGGAGATGGGGGAACTGAGATTGATTTCATTGGTAACTAAAGAAGCTTCTGCCAATGTATTGGCAACTATGGTGTGACTATCTTGAGAGTTACCTTGAGCACTGAGATGTAAAGTTACTTGCCCAGGGTCACACAGCCCTTCCATGTCAGAGGCAGGCCTTGATTCTAACTCTTAACCTGATTTCAGGACCAGTCTTCTCTATCCACTACTCCATGCTACCTGTCTCTCTCTCTCTCTCGCTCTCTCTCTCTCTCTCTCTCTCTCTCTCTCTCTCTCTCTCATATTAACATATAAACATATTTCATATCAAGGAGCTTTTGAAAATTTCTGAGGCTTTAAGTAAATTACTCTTTTTTACAAACTTTAAATTGTATCAGAATAATAGACAGACTTAAAGGCAACAAATAGCCTTAAAATGTTTAGGGAGTTGATGTGGAGTTGAGCACCTTGGAGTTTAATTCCCCTGACTGAATTAATATTTACGTGATGTGAAAATTAAAGGTGTTGAGATGTGAACATCTGTAATGAATATTTGATTTTTCATCCCCATGCACACTAATCAGCAGAAATATTATGCTAAATAAGTAAAAAGATTTCTGAATGTCACTTAGCTGTCAAATAAAGTCTAAATTCCCTGGAAATTCCAAATTCCACTCTCTTGGAAAGACTGAATCACTCATTGTAAAAGTGAACTATCTTTCATCTTCCTCAGTCAGTTACAATTCTGACATTCCCCTATTCAAGGATCTTCAGTGGTCTCCCCTCCCCCATTGCTTACAGAATACAGCAAAGAGTCCTCATTTCAACATTCTAGGGCTGCTGCTTTGCAGACCTCATCTTTACAGGATTATCTGTCCTTTCCTGATTATGCAAACTAATCTCTCCCACTTTTCCTACAGTTGCAAAGGATGAGGTGATTTTCTCCCAAATTTAACCTTTCCACACGTGTCTCTGATCCCATTCCTTCCCGTCTCCTTCAGGACTTGGCTTCATTGATCTCTCCCTGTCAGATGGAGCCTTCTCTCTACCCTGAAAAAGAGCTCTAGTTTCTTTGTCACTAAAACACCCACAGCAGCAGTAACCCTTCCATTGACCCTGAGTCATGGTTCCATATGGACAGCTGCCTCCTGAACATCTCCACTTAAATGTACTCCTGGTATCTCAAACTCATTATGTCTCTAAATAAACTCATTATTTCCTTGCCCTGCCCCAAATTGGCCTTTCTGCATACAATTTTCCTATTTCTGTTATTAACACCAACCTCTTTCTTATCAAGCAGGCTTGAATTATCAGTCATATTTCATTCTTCCTTCTGTTTTACTCTTGTTAGTGGCCACTCTTCCTCCCCAAAATTACTGTGAATCTACTCTGTATATATTTTGCATAGACATCCCTCTTGTGTATATCCCTTCTCCCAGTATAATGAATGGAATCTCCCTGAGGTCATGGGTGATTTGAATTTTGTCTTTGTATGCTTAGTGCCTGGCTCCTGGACACTTACAAATATTGATCATTTGATGTTCAGTCACCTGCCTCCACGTGTCTCTCCTGTTTACTTGCACTGCCACTGCCAATGTTGAGTGCCTCATCCCTTCTCACCTGAATTATCCACATATCCTTCTAACTATTCTTTCTACCTCTAGCTCCCCCCTTATCGACTCCACGACTCCATTTGTCATACAACTGCCAAGCTAATCTTCCTAATTCATGGCTCTGGCCATGTTACTCTCCTATTCAGAAGTCATCAGTGGCCCTCCATGACTCTAGGATCAAATATAAACTGCTTAGCCTAGCAAGCAAAAACATAAACAATATGGGTTCAGTGTACTTTCAAGTCTAAGAAAGAGACTAGAAACCAATAATAGTATCAATAGAACACTTTCCTCACAACCCTGCAAAGCAGGCAATGTAATATTATTTCCCCAGCTAATAAATGTGGAATCAGGATGGGAACCTGCATCTTATGATTTTGCATCTAATGTCCTTTATATTACATCACATCTGCCTTCCAACTGTGTATAGTATTCCGCAGCTTGAACATCATGTTTTATACCAAATATTTTTCTGAATTTTAGTTGCTTCTAAAAATTGAATCCACTCTCAGAGATAATAATTTTTCTCTTATTGTTTTAATTCTGCTAAACAATGACTTTAATTGTCAATTTAAAGACTCTGGGGATATAAAGGCAAAAACAAGAATAACCAAAGCATCCCTGGCCCTCAGGTGCTCAGCTTTCTTGGGAATACAACATACAAACAGATAAGTAAATTCAGTGTGATTTGAGGAGGAAGAGACCACTCATGATTCAGGAGAATTGGGAAGGGCTTAGCCATAAGAGGGAACACCTGAGCTGAGCCTTGAAGGAAGCTAAGACTTTTAGGAGGCAGAGGTGAAGAGGAACTGCATTCTAGACATGGCGGGGGCAGAAATAAAAATAGCAGCTAAATTCAGGTTCAGTGAGAAGGACAATCTGACTAAAACCCCAGATGGGGTCACAAAGAGTCAGACACAACTGAAACAACACAACATTTCAAAATCAGCCATATTGCTTTAAGGAGACATAACAAATGAATAATCAAAGTCATCTAGAGGTACGCTCCTGAACATTTTGGGACGCTACATAGTATACCTAACCTGCTAATCTGTATTGTCTTTCTGGTACTGTCTTTTTAAAAAATAAGACTCATATTTCTTGGTTTGAGTAACTGTTTCTCAGACTATCAAGATTCCAAGTATAACTGTAGTTCTGAGAGGATCACAGAGACCCATCCGGCAGTCTTCCAAGCATCTGACTGGCATTAGTAGTGCTTTGTTGCTTGTAGAAACAGGATGAAAGACTGCTTCCTTTGCCTTGTATTTCAGAGTTTAAGCTAAATTCAAAGATCATCTAGGTCAGGTGCAGCTCAAATCATGAACCCATCTTCCAATATACCCAATAAGTGATAATCTATATTCTAGTGCTTTTGCCTAATTCAAAGAGGTCTTTAGCCTCTTTGCTAACCTCTAGTGACAGAGTTCATTCCACTGTAAGGTAACCTATTCTATCTTGAATATATCTCATTACTAATAAGTTTTTTTCTTGCGTGGAGCTGAAATTTGTTTCCTTATAGCTAAGCAGAATAAATTTAATCTCAATCTCTCTCTCTCTCTCTCTCTCTCTCTCTCTCCCCCTCTCTCTCTCTTTCTCTCTCTCTCTCTCTTTATCTCTCATACAAGAAATTTTTAAAAACTGCTATCATCAGACTCCCACCTGAGTCTTCTCTTATGCTGGCTGGACAACTTCAGCAATTTGCATATGGCATGGTAATTGACATATGGCAATCAATCAATAAACATTTGCTAAATGTCTACTATGTTCCAGGCATGGTGCTAAGCACCAGAGATACAAAAGGAGGCAAAAGACAGTCCCTGCCCTGTAAGGAACTTACAGTCTAAGGGGAGAGACTACAAACATAGACTATGCAGGTTATATATAGGATAAGTAAGAAATAATTTAGAGAATTTAGAGTTTAAAACCTTGATTGTCTTACTCTGGGCATATGCTGGGTAACTGTCTCTCTAAAATTTGATGACCAGAACTGGACACCATATTGCAGATAAGGTACAAAGAACAAGAAGCAACAGTACTATCACATCCCTCACCTTGGATACAATTCTTCTATTTTTTCAATCTAAGTGCATATTTATCTTCGTGGCTGCCACATCACATGCTATGGTAAAATGGACAGAGCACGGGCTTTAGAGTCAGATCACCATGGCTAGTTAGTGGAATATCTGGCACTAGATCTCAGGGCTTCTGGGTCCTGATCCAGTGTTCTTTCTACTCTATGATGAGGAAAAAGAAAAAAGAAAAAACTACTTATCTATGCCTGGAGCCTGCCCTTAGATTTCTGTCTTCATTCTGGTTTCCCAACTCCTTTTCATACAACTGCTTTAAGTATCTGACATTTGTAAGTATCATGATCAACTCTTGCCTTTGTCTTAGTACCCTTCCCTTTGGTGCTGGTATTATTTCCTGTATACTTGCCTTTATGGTACATTCTGGACTATGGCTCCCTGTCAACTTCTTTTCTTTTTCTTTTGTTTTCCTTTCACAGTGGAAAGGGGTGTATTTGACATCCTTGCTGCTTTGGAGGGTGAGGGAGCTGCTTTGGCAGATAGCTGTAGATATCTCTTGAGGAAAGCTGCTCCATGAAGGAGACATCATTATTATCCCTCTACCTTAATTTTGATTTATAAGAGACAGAAAACATGGCTTAGATAATGTCATGACAATGGGGGAAGACTATTTTGGGATTTTTCCAAGTTAATCCATGTTAGAGAGAAAATGCTTCAAATGTGCCTACTGAGACAGATGCACAATATAGTTAAGCACCATTGTTACCTTATTAACAATGAGTAATATTTGTAGATGTATTGAGGGACCATCTCCACATATACTTACCATTATGTAGTAGAGGAAAAAACTATGGGTTTTTTTCTAAACAAACTGTATATTCAATAATTATTTATATAAAAAGTTGAACTTTAAAGTAAAATACAGATATTCTTAGTTTGCCATAATTTTTTAAAAAAAGAAAAGGCACCCAGTAAGCCAAACTGCTCCAGTGATATCCTTACAATGTTGGGAGAATCAAGGAAGGCCTCTAGCACTATCAGTGAGCCTCCATGACAAAATTTTTGGGGAGAACATGGATGGGCAAGCACCATGGATAGGTTGCATCCTGAATCATTAAAGGGACCTCCCAGATCATGAGATCACAAATGCATTTGGGGGCTAGTTATGTTATTAATAATTATAGCAATAATGGATGTAAGTACTATATTGTTAATCATTCTAGTCAATCATGTAATCATTCATATTTCTAAGATACTTATGGATCTATGATTTCATGGATGTAGATTTTTATTTCAATGATACCAGTCCCATGTTATTTATATTTGCTCATCCTCTGTGACTTTTGTTCAATTCCTGTCATAAATTTGCCACACGGTTCCATCCAAAGAGGGAGGAGATTTTATTCCTTTCTCTCCATCATGTGAAACTGGTAATTCATTGATAATCTTTCACCTTATCTTCATCTTCTTTTTATAGCATACTTTTCTTAAAGCTTGAAAATGAAAAATTCATTAGGGTTTTTGCTAACCCCAAAAGGATTTTGAAAATTGTATTCCTTCCCTCTCTTTCCTATGTACCTTAAGGTATTCTGAACTGATAGTTTCCATTCCCTCTAATGAAAAAGAAGTCAACTACCTTCTTGATGACATTATTAATAACCTTATTCTTCATAATTATGATGTTTTAGCTTTACACAATATATTATCTATTTCTTCAGATTTAAAAAGATCTTTATGATCCATGGACACTATAGTAGAGAAAGAAGTAGTATCTGGGATGCTTCTGTATAGCACGATCTTTGACTACAGATATTTGGATGATGTAATAAGGGTTGGAGGAAAGCACCATCACAAAGGGATGCTGCTTTTTTGTAAGAGGATTCCCCGAAGTAGTGAATGTGCCAGATGAAGCAGTTCATATTATTCCATAAGTCATTACAGCAAAGACATTTCCTGGCATTTTACCATCAGCAAAATTACACTGATTTGTAATCAGTGGCTCTGGGTATGGGGAGAAGTATGTGTGTATTGTTAACCAGAGGCCGTTACAGCTTATTAAAAGTCAGCATTCCCTCTCCCCTCCCCGCAAGGACTCTATGTGCAAAATCCAAACATAGCTGTAATTTCATAGCATTCAATTGCTTCACAATGAGGGCGTTCATGACCCTCTGTCTTTTGGAAGAATATCCCAAAAACACAACATTGCTCTCTCTTTCCAGAATAACTTCTTCGAGCTACTGCTGTGAACTAAGACTCAATGCAGTCTTCTACTGATTGAAGAACAATCAGTTCGGCATTCGTAAAGTTGAAAAGGACCACTGCCTTCAAGCAAGGCAGTGTAGGGAAAATTATATAAATGACTCCGCCCCTTACTATGTGACTCTTTTCACGTCAGTTTCCTCATCTTTCAAATGAATGTGTTGGATTAGATGACCTTGGAGGTCATTTCTGGCCCTGTCTATGATCCTATGATCCCACTATTCCAAGCTATCTCTGGAGCCAAGTGTGAAATTCTAGTCTGTCTTTCACATGGGAACCCTTCATATACTTGAAAATAACTATCATGTTCCCCAAAATCTCTTCTCCTCCCTAAACATCCCTAGTTCCATCTACCAGTTCTCATTTGTCTTGAACTCAAGGATCTTCCATATGCGTCCTCTGGCTTCTCTCTAGCTTATCAATGTTTTTCCTGAAATATGGTGTCCAGAACCAAATAGAATATTATTCCACATCAAATCTGACCCAGAGCATTGTTCATTGGACTGTCATCTTCCTTATACTGAACACTATGCCTCTGTTAATGTTACCTTACCTTTCTTAGTTTCCATATCATATTATTAACTAAATTTAATCCCACTAAAATCCACAGATCTTATCCAGATAAACTGTGTCACAACATCTCCCCATCCTGTACTTGCGAAGTGGATTGTCCAAACCCAAGTATTAAGTTTTATATTTATCTATATCAAATTTCTCCTAAAAGATCAAGCTCATTGTTCTAGCTTGTTCCATTCTATTACAGAACTCCATCTCTACATCTCAAACCCTGATTCCCGCTTATCACTTCTCATCATACTGGACAACAGATTGGGGTTTATCCTGACTCATTCATCAGCTTGTTCTATTTAACCATAAGCTCTAACTCTACAATTCTGTGGAATTATAGATTCTTAGAGTTAGAAAGAATCTTAAACGTCATGTACTTTTATTCCACAAGGTTACAGTGGAGGGAACTAAAGTCCAGAAAGATTACTTGATTTGTCTGTTACACAGAGGCAGAGCTGCAACTAGAACTTAGTTTCCTGAACTGGCCATTAGTAATGAATGAAATTAGAATATTGGTTTTCATTCATATGTGACTCACAGATCTAGCCAGAGCTAGAAGAAACTTCAGAAGTCATATTTGACTCTTTGTGACCCCATTTTGGGGTTTTCTTGGCAGAGATACTGGAGTGGTTTGTTATTTCCTTCTCCAGCTCATTTTATAGATAAAGAACTGGAGGCAGACAGGGTTGAGTGACTTGCCCAGGGTCACACAGCTAGTGTCTAAGGCCAGATTTGAATTCAAGGGCCCAAAAAGATGGCCCTTTCTGACTCCAGGCAGGGCACTCTCTTTAGTGCACCACCTAGCTTCCCAAGAAGGGACTCCACCTCATCTAGGGTTCCCTCATTTTACAGGTAAGGAAGTTGAAATGCATGAAAGTTAAATAACTTCAGAGGATCAAGAATTTAGAGGTCATCCAGTCCAAAGTAACTCCTGCCCATTTTACAGATGAGAAATTTGAGGCTGTGAGAAGCTCGAAATACCCAGGGTCACACAGGTGCCTAAGCAAAAGTTTAAACTCAGGTCTTTTTGACTCCGAGTCTATTGGTCTATTCATTGCGCCATGCTGTCTTTGTGACTTGCCCAAAATCACAAAATATCAGAAGTGGGATTTGAACCCAGGTCATTGAAGCAAATCTAAATTAAACTTCACTAAACCTTAACATATCACAAAGCTCTGCCTCTATGTATGCTCTGGCTTTATATGAATCAATCAAGGAACTCAAGGAACTGCTGTGGGCCAGGCATCATGCTAGACACTCCAAATATAAAGACAAAATCAAATAGCCCCTACTTGCAGGATGCTTACATTCCATTAGGACAGATAACATGTACACAAAATATATACATAATAAATAAATATCAGGAATTTCCAGTATCATACAATTTAGTGGTATGCATAAGGAACATAAGAACCTGCTGTTTCTATGGCTCAGTGGTTTCCCAAAGGCATTTGACCTGGTAGAAGTGAATTATTAAAAAGTGTCCATAATATACTAACTCAAAACCTACTTGCTAATTTAATAGAACAGTATTTTCTGTATTGTCTCCAATAAAATGTTTTCTCTTGTTGGCAATCTGAGGGAAAATATCTAGCGATATTTAATTTCCTAGAACTAAACTTATGAGTAAGGAAACTATGAAACATTTGGGATCTGTATCACACAATTATCTGTCTGGCAACGTTGTTTACTGTTTATTCCCTGAATCAAACCATTTAATTTTCTAGACTTCTGTCTAATTTTCATTCAATCATAGCATTAGTATTACATATTCTTAGCTGTTTTTCTCTTATTGTATTAGGCTTTTTCTCATGTTAATTTCATTTTTAATGTAACCATGTTTAAGAGTCAGTGTGATTTAGGTAGGGGGCAGAGAACTCCCCCTGGAGTCAGGAAGGTTTGGGTTCAAGTCCTCCTCCTCAGACACATCCTACTTCTGTGACCCTGTAGGCATGTCACTTAAACTCTCAGCAACCCCAGGCAACTCTCTAAGATTATTTTATTGTATTTGTATCCCAGGTGCCTAACACAGAGCTTTGAGTAATTACTTTAAACATGTTGATTGATTGAGCTGATGGCAGAGGAAGTTTCTTTAATTTGAGTTCTATATACTAATGAAATCACAGGCTCAAAACTCCTCTCTCCTGTCCCTCAAAAAAAAAATTATTTTTATGATAGAAAAGAATGTTACCAAGATGCTTTGGGTCATCTTTATCCTTCAAGGATCTTGACTTGGTCTTTCTCTTATATTAACATCTTAGGACTGTTGCTAAGATCATTGAAAACCCTACCCTCTCTTTTTTTATTTCCAGGAGTTCTGACCTGACAGTTTTCTTCCCTTTTGATGCTTAAAAAAATTAATCATTACCATTCCTAAACATTTCCTGAATATAGGGATGTAGTACTGTACTTTTTCTGAGTAACTAATCATTTTATCGATCATGCTAGCGATAATTAATGAAAGGAGTCAGTGACATTCTCGAATCCCTTGGATACTCATGGAACCTACCCAATACTTATGTGCCCTTGCAATTCCTGAGGGCTGTGGTAGCAGAGAATCTGAGTTCAGAAATGGCCTTCAACATTTATTTCCCATGTCACTTTGAGTCTGTCATTTCCTTCCCCTAGGACTCATTTTACTGGGGGTTGGGAGCAGGCAGGGTGACCTCTGAGTGCTAAATCCTGCTCTGGATATCAATGAATCTATTAATCCTTAACTTGGATTTCCTTCCAGAGGGCCTTATGAATTGCTCGTGAACAGTTTTTAAAGGTGATGACAGGTGATGATATAGGAAAGACAGCATCATAAAGAATATAGATCACATCCTTTGGTCTAGGATTC
This sequence comes from Bettongia penicillata ogilbyi, assembly GCA_023548195.1. Classification (NCBI taxonomy): domain Eukaryota; kingdom Metazoa; phylum Chordata; class Mammalia; order Diprotodontia; family Potoroidae; genus Bettongia; species Bettongia penicillata. The sequence goes on from JAJHZJ010000300.1 coordinate 3,208,322, forward strand.
ATGCACTACCCTCACCTTTTTGGATTGTGCACACATGCTATTGGCATATAGTGTTTGAACCAAAAGTCCCTATTTGATTTTCTTCTGGGTGGAGATGTCTCAAACACTATCATAATTTTAACGTAATTTTACACATATTTTGTTGCCAAGAGAATTCAAATTTCATCAGCTCTTTAAATCTTCAAAACAATCTCTCTATAGGCATCTGTTAAGTACCTACTAAGTGCCAGGTACTATAAGCACTGGGGATACAAAGAAAGAAAAAAGCCAAGAAACTCACACATCCTCATAGTGAAGACAGAATTGAAACCATGTAGAAATATCTTATCAAAAGGATAAATTGGAGATACTCACACAGGAAAAGCACTAGCATTAAGAAGGATCAGGAAAAGCTTCTGTAGAAAGTAGAATTGTGAGGAAACCAGACAGTCCAGGAGACAGAGAGATGCCATCCTTCCTACAATTACTCTAGGGTCCTAGCACTTTATTTGCCAATTTTATAACAGAGTTCTGTCATATTCATCATAAAGTTGCTTTACAATCCAACTTAATTCTCAAAGTCATATGGAATTGTTGGTTTTTTTTTTCTAAACTGATGCTTGAAAACTAGCCCCTAGCATCTTTCTGATGACATATTTGCTCCCCGTGACACATGCTGTGTTCCCATTACTGCCAGCTAAGGTCCTTGCTGTCTCTCAAACACAATGTTCCACTTCAGTTTCTTTATCTGTAAAATGGTTGCGTTGGAAAGCCATTTCTTCCAGGCCTACTTCTGTGATCCTAACAATATCTGTAACCTGTGCATTTGCTGAGGCCATTCCTCCAACCTGCTTTGTGTTCTCTGTCTACTTCCCCTCTTCAATTCCTGTGTTTCCTTCAAAGCTTTGCTAAAATGCCACAAAAAATAATATAAGCCCCTTGAGGGAACGCAGTACATTGACTCTTGTTTTCATCCTGTATACCCAATGCAAGTTCTTAAGTCAGCAAGCATTTATAAATACCTACTATGTGTCAACAAGTATTTTCTGTGTCATACTGTGTGTCACACATTGACTATAGAAAGGGTGGGTAAAATCCTACTTAAAGGGACCTTACAATCTAATGGGGAAAACAGCATGCAAATGACTGTGTACAAACAAAATATATATAGGAAAAAATGGAGAGTCCCTGGCGTTAGAGAGGCCTGGCTTCTTGCAGAAGATGTAATTTTAGCTGAGATTTGAAGAAAACCAGGGAATCCAAAAAACAGAAATGAGGAGGGAGAGCATAGGGGCCAGGGAGTAAAAGTGCCCAGGGTCAGGGGATGGAGTGTCTTGTGTGAGGAATGGCAAACAGGCCGATACAACGACTGTTACCTATATCTAAGCACTTAGTATTCTCAATGATCCTTTCCCAGCAGTCTGCACATGATTTAGGGGCGATCCCATCAGGAGTGGTCCTTGTCCACTGGTTTCCAGACGGCTTTTTGGCATATGACTTTTGTGTCATTTAGCCTCTGGCACTCATTTCATGGATATAGTTTGCTCTCTTGAAAACCCACGCGTGCTGTTTATTGTACTGATCTCTGCTGACTTTTCCCACTGAAATACCGTAGATACTAACGAAGGTTGACTTCTTTTGTGTTCACCATTGAGGACCTCTGGAAGTCCTCCTTTAGACTAGTGCAGTGTAGAAACTCTAGAGAGTCCTTCCCTTGCATTCTCTTTAGACTACTCTTACTGACTGGATGCTTGAATGCTTTCTGTGCAGAGTTTATTTCAGAGCTTTCCCACAAATGGCATGGCTTCTTTCTTCACAATGAGTCAATTTCCTGTAGCCTAGACTTTGTCTCATCAAAGTATTTCCTGTGAAATATGTGAAGTATGCTTCCCAGAAAGCGTGTTCCATAGAAACAAAGGATTTTAATGCCGAAAGAGACCTAAGAGCTTATCAAGTCCACACTCTCCATTTCCAGGCTAAGGAAACGGATGCTCTAAAGCTAAAGTTACTTGACCAAGGCCACACAGGTAGAAGAAACTTTATCATCAAGAATTCAGTTTCTAGAATGTAGCCTAGTCCCCTGCCTGTCATAAATAATTAATAAATATTGATTAATGATTATAATGCATTGTTACTTTCCATTAGATCTAAATATTATTACATGTGGAACCTGGTCTAAGATCCAAGGATCTGTAGCCTAGATATGGGAGTATTAAAGCTAAAAATGGAAGAAGGCCTGGGAGAAACTAGGCTCCAGACCACTATGATAACCTTTCATAGATTCAAAAAGAATTTACTCACTCAGGATGCTACTCAGGTAATTCAGTCAATGAAACCAGCATTTCCACTATTCACCAAACTGAAACATAGCAAAAGTGACTTAGATATGATCATCCTGCTGATTCTACATTTGCAACATCTATCATGTATGCCTTCTTCTTTCCTCTAATACTCTCATCATTCTAATATCCTCATCACCTCATGCCTAGATTATTGCAATAGCCTTCTATTTGGTTCTCCCTTCTTCAGATCTCTCCCCACTGCACTTCTAAATTTGATCATTCGAAAGTGTAGGTCTAACCTTGTCTTTCCCCTACTCAGTAAATTCCAGTGGCTCCCTATTACCACTAAGATTAAATATAAAATGTTATGTTTGGATTGTATAGCCCTTCATAATTTAACCTCTTTCTACCTTTAGAAATTCTGAAAATTCAAGAAGACTGGCTTTCTTCCTGTCCCTGGCATGTGACACTCCACCTCCTAACTGTACATTTTTTAGTAGCAGTTTTCCATGCCTGAAATCTTCTCCCTCGTCATCTCTATCTCCTGGCTTCTTGGTTTCCTTCAAGTACAACTTAAAATCCTTCCCTCTGTAAGAAGCATTTTCTAGTCCCCCTTAATGCCTTCTCTCTCTGTGATCATTTCCAGTGCGGTGTAAATCTTTTTTGTACGTGACACTTTGTAGTTTGTCTCCCCCTTAGACCATTAGCTCCTTGAAGTTAAGGATTGTTCTTGACTTTCTTTGTTATCCCTAGAATTTAGCATAGTGCTGGACACATATTAGGCACCTAACAAATGCTTGTTAACTTGACACAATGCCCCAAATGGAATAGATCTGATGGAAAGCCAAAGGAGATCTGATGGAAACCCAAGGAGCAGACTAAACTTTCTCTCGGCTACCTGTTGCAAACACTCAAGTCATTTTCTTAATAGAAAAATTAAAGAGGATGTAAAGGAATGAAAATAATGCCCCCAAAGTCTATCAGAAGCCAATTTTTTGGAAACGTATTAGAAAACCCCATGGGTATAATTAAGATAGGGAGATTTTTGCCATTGCACATATGTGCTTTGCAGGTTTAGGCATTCCTAAAAAACATTCCCCTCTCCCAAAAAGTTCAAGTGTATCAAACACTCTCCAAAACTACTGATTTATCACAAAGCTCTTCTCTTAAAGAGAGATTTTTCATTCACACAGAAGTCTTGCTGTATAATGTCCTTTTAAAAATTAATGTTGCAGTCTATTCAAATAAAAGTTTACTCCTAATAGCTTTCATGCTTCATATGAGACAGCCTCCCTCATTTGTTCAAGTCAAACTCTAAGAGCCAGGGCAGAGAGAATACGGACATGTCTGGGTTGCATTAAGCCACTCAAATATCTGACTTATAAGGAATCAAATGTTCTTGTTTTATTTCTTTAAATCTCCAGTCTTGACATCATCACCAAGCAGAGATGCTGACTTTGAGTTTCCTGGAGCACCCAAACAAATTGAACAATCTAAATTCTGTTAGATCGATAGATGAATTTTGCCAGTTGCCATCTTAATTGATTTAAGTGAAATTGATTCAGCACAAATGAGTGCACAGGAAAGTATCATGAGTGACCTCGAGGGTTTATAGAGATGATTGACTTTATTGGACTTGATATAACTTTGGTTTACATGCCTAAGTGGTCATTAATTTCAAACTTATATTGCAAGGGTACAGATGAGGGGGAGGCAGTGTAATATAGGAAAGGGAGTTGATGAAAAAGTCAGAAGACCTGAGTTGGAATCCCATCTCTGCTTCCCACTACCTGTGTGATTCTAACCAAGTCACTAAACTCTTGACCTCAATTTCTTCACCTATAAAATAAGACAGTATAATCTCCAAGGTCAAAACCCATTGTAATAAACCTTAGGAAATGTGAAATAGATGTCTAAGTTTTTACATTAATCCGAAGTTTTACCATATCACATATTATGTGATTGATTGGACCCTCAGCTAGTACTTGGAAATTTTTTTTAAATACATAAATTTTTTCATTGTTATGTTGTTTACTCTTACAGAATTTGACATGACCTGAAAGGTGTGTGTGTATACATACATACATCCATGCATATATATGTATATATATATATATATATATTATTATCTCTTTCTTGATACTTACTCCCCTTAAACTATATGCCATTTCTACATATCAGACACCAAACAAGACTAGAGAAAAGCAATTTCTCTTATCAACTAATCCACAAGCATTTATTAGGCACTTACTTTGTACCATGCACTATATAAACCAGTAAGAATAGATACAAAGGTAGTTTTAATCTCAGTGTTCTGTAAGTGTAACTTTAAATAAAAGTATTTTGGAATCTCACAAGTGTGGTTGAGTTTTACGCTTAACTTTTCATTTATCGGGTTTCCATATGCTTGTCTTTCGTTACAGAGACTTGGTCTCATCCTATTTTGACACCTGTAATCAACCCACAAGCTTATTTAACTTAAGAATATCTCCAAGGACCATGTAAATAGTTGTGTCAGTTCATGTATTTGGTCCTTTTAATATCAACAAATTAATATCCTTTTCATTAAGCGTATAAACAAAGCCCTAATTAATGAATATTCTAACTATTCTATGTAATGGACATATGTTCTATGTTTTATATGTCATAGATATTATAGGTATGCTTTATCCATATGTATTTTCCATATAATACATATATGTGTGTATTATCCATCACTACAACTTTTGGTATTTTTGCCAATGTGCAATCTTAGCAAAATGTAGTTCTCCTTTGACTATAAAGAAATTCTGGTTCATAATAGTTGCGTTAGTTTCAGGAATAATCCAAAAGACAGATTTTTATCCTATCCTACCTTCCTTTCAAGTTTATTCAACAAGTATTTGGGAATACCTACTCTGTGTGATACAGTGAAATATTGTAGAAATATTGTACAGAGAAATATTGTTGTGAAGAATACCAAAAAAATGACAGTCTGTGCCCTTAGATTCCTTGTGGTCTTAATAGGGAGACATGGCTTTCACACATGAAAAAAATAGCTTCTTTCCAGGACGACCATCTTCAAAATGAGACTGATTGCCAGTTAGCTGTTTGTAGTTCGTTACCTGGGATTTGGAGGAATGTAACTGAACCTAACATGATTTCAGCAGCTTTCCCTCCTCCAAACATCATATTCTGTTCGTACCTGTTTTATATCCCCATTCCACTCTCAGTCTATTTTAAGAGAGGCAGTGAGGAGGCATGGGGGGGTGGGGTAGAAAAACTTAATATCAAACAGATTTGGGCTCAGGTTCACCTCCCCTTCTTCCTCTCCACCATTCATATTCAGACTCTGTGAGCCAGGTCAAGTCTTTGACTTGTGAGGCCCCGGGGCAACTCAAAGACTCTGAGTAGAGGGAGTTTCCACACTGGGAGCTCTCCACACTGATGAAAACATAGTTTTGTATGCAGGAGACCTGAGTTGGAATCCCATCTCTGCTTCCCACTACCTGTGTGATTCTAACCATCTGCATCAGGACTATTTTATCAAGTCCACAAAGATGTGTAGGATCATAGATGTAAAGCTAGAAGGGACCTTAGAAGGCCACTAGTCCAAGCAGTCCATTTTGTAAACACTGTCTCCCCCGTCTCTCACCATTTTTTTAAATTTTATTAACTTGATCAAGGTCACAAATGTACTTTCAACCCATAATCTCTAGCCCCAGAATCAGTTTCCTTTCTGCTGTCCCGTGCTACCTTACTTCATGTCTGGATTCCCAATTTCCAGTTAGTAGAATTACTTTATTGTAGTAGATAATAAATATTTGTTCAAACGTGTATGAAAGTGAGCTTCAGGTGTATAGATTGGGGTATATGTGTGTGTGTCTGCATGACATGTACACATACACACACTTTTTGTCTCCTTCATTAGAATGTCATCTTCTTTAAGACAGGGATTCTTTATTTTTCCTATTTGTATCCCCAGCACCAAGCACAGGACCTTGCGCATGGTAGGTGCTTAATCAGTGCTGATTAGTTCATGGAAGAAGCTGTTAGAACATGTTTTAAGTCTAAAATAACAAATCACTAAGTGCTAGGGGCCAGTATTAAACAATGGTTTTGATACTTTTTGTGAAAAACTGGCTACTTGTCTTTGAGGACTAGTCCAGACTAAATGTCCTTATAGTATCAGTAAGGCAGGATCGATTAACGTTATTCTGCCAGGACTCTTAATAATTCCTAGTTCTTAGGATGTCTCTTGTCTTCTTCGCAGAAGACAGAATGAATTGGGTGAACTCTTGCTTCAAGGCTTTTCAGGGAACAAAATTGTTCTGTCACAACAATTCCCTGCCCTTTACAAGGAAAGGAAATGGGCATTTAAATCCATCTGGAACATAGTTGTGGAGCCTGGATGCCTTACCCTCTACCAGCTAGTACTTCCTGGTGATCTCATAGCCATGGATAGATGACACTATAGGTAGACGGGAACTTAGTGATCACCCAATATGACAAAGTAAAGGAGCAGCACTTGCAATATGGTGCTATCAAACTGAGTCTTGGAAAAATGTGATGGAATGTATACTTCTACAAGTCCTTATTCATTTCTTTGAAAGGCTCACTACCAAAACCTGGCATGGAGGACTTTGAGAGCTACTATTTCAGACAACCCAAGGGGCTACCTGTTCCCTTAAAACAGGAACCAGATAGGCTCTTATTTTGAAACAAATCATCTCTTTGTTCTTTCCTTTGCCCTAGAACAGGAACTAAGATTATGATGGCTCTGTAATCTCCATTGTTAAGCTAAATATGCTTGTGAGTCAATGGGCCCCATGGGTTGTCCCAGCACGAGGAGTCAGGAACCTGGAAGTATTCACATTTCCTCTTCTTTAAAATAACATTGTTAGATATAATCTGATATGAACACAAAAATAATCACTACATGCTCTTCAAGAAGCCAATACTAGTAACTGATTAGGTATCAAAGAAAGCAACCTTTCGGTTTTAGATACTGAGAGTGCTAGCAGACATGGAAATACCCACTAAGTAGGGAGGACATCTCATTCACATGACAACAGGGCAGGGAGATACCAAGGAATAAGACTGGAGGATTGGACTTTTTGCCCGGACTAAGATGGCTCTCTCTTATAGCACAGTGAACATTTTGTGAACATTCAATGTGAGGATACTTCCAGAGTAGCCCTCCACTGTTCCAAATCACATCCAGGACAGATGTGTGAACTGTTCAGTTATCCTGAATCACAGAGACAGGTCTGGATCTTGCTGATCATGTGTTTATATCAGGAATGTTTCCCAAGACCATTGGAACAGCTATGAGAGTATGTACCAGAAATTCTGTAGGCTTCCATGGATGTCTATTAAGCCACAACAGCCTTGCCTGATGGCAATGAGGGTAGTGGTAGAGGGGCTTTTTCCCCCCACGAAAAAAATAGGTATTTGAGGTAAATACCTATCCTAGCATGAATTTAATGACTTTTAATGACCCCACTTCTGAAGAACTATTATCAAATGGAAGTCAGCTTTGGAAAATGAACTAACATCTAAACAGCTAGGTGGCACAGAGGATAGAGTGCCAAATCTGGAGTTAGGAAGACTTGAGTTCAAATCCAGTCTGCTGCTAACAGCTGTGTAACCCTGGGAAAGCCAATTAACTTCAGTTTGCCTCAGATTCCTCATCAGTAAAATGGGGATAATAGCACTTGCTTCCCAAGATTGTTGCTCAGATCAAATTAGAAAATAATTATACAGCACCTGGCACATGACAAGTACTATATGTGAATGTTTGCAATTATTTTTATCATTATCTTTCTCTGCCCAGTGATTGTCTGAAACCAGTAAGTCAGCATGAAGAATTAATTGTATGAGATATATAGCTTTATAGCTTCCATTGAATTGTCTCCGACCTAATCCAGTCTCTATGTCAGCCAACATGTTAGGGAAAAAATTTCCCATGTCTGAGGACAACTTTTCATTCTTTGTGAACAAGTCCAAAGGATGAGGTAGGAAGACTTCTCTATGTTGTTGTAAATCTGTGTACTTTGGGTGTTTTCACTGGATCAGGGTGCGGAGTCTGAGGATCACTCCTAATATTTTAGACAAGTTCTTTCTCAGTTCTGTGGGTGGCCAGGTTTTAGGTGTTAAAGGTTTTTCATTGTTATGAATGAGATCACATAGCTATTGCCTGGGAAAGGGTGAGTAGGGGAAGGAGATAGGAGACAAAAGAAATGGTGAGAACCACAGAGGGGTTGTATTTAATAGCTAGCTACAAACAAATGAAAGTCTATCATTTGGAAGAGGTTTGGCTGTTTGGGCCTGGAAATTTTACTTCAGTATGACCAAAAAATAAATCCTAAACATTTGTTATTCAGTCATTTCAGTTGTGTCTAACTCTTTGTGACCCCAGTTGAGATTTTCTTGGCAATAGAAGGGTTTTCCATTTTCTTCTCTGACTCATTTTACAGATGAGGAGACTGAAGCCAACAGGGTTAAGTGACTTACATAGGGTCACACAGCTAGTAAGTATCTGAAGTCAAATTTGAACTCAAGTCCTACTGACTCCAGGGTCAGCATTCTATCCACTGTACCACTAATCATCAACACTCTCCAAAAGTAGAATGGGCTACCAGAGTTCTTTAAGCAACGGTTGGATGATAACTTGACCATATGGTATTTAAAAAGATTCCTTTCAGATATATATGATCTTCACTCTATCTGTATACTACAGAAGGCCCTTCCAACTTTGAGATTTTATTATGCTAGAAACCATAATCACAAAATCATAACTTCTAGCTGAAAGGGACTTACAGGTCACTAGTCCAACACCCTCATTTTAGAGGAAAGTAATGAGACCCACAGAAATTGGGAGACTTGCTCGAAGTCATAGAGCTAGTAAGTGGCATAGCTAAAATTTGAACCTGGGTTCTCTGGCTCTAAATCCAGAACTTTTCTACTACATGATCCTGGTCTTTGCCATTGTAGAATTGACAGTCTAGTTAGAGACAAACATGTTTAATTCACCTATATCCATCCTGGTAAAATGGATGAAGGTACAAAAATTTTATAGTGTTTGGATTTTTTTACCTGGAACTTTACATAGAAATCTCCAGGAGACTCTTGATCCTAGATTTAGAGGTGGATAGAACTTTAAAAATCATTTAGTCCAACCCCATTATTATACTAAATTCCAGAAGAGGAACCGAGGCTAATCAAATGAAGCCAATCCAAAGATTTTTCTCCCCTTTTCCATTCTTTCTCCTTTCTTCCCCTTCCTCCTCCTTTCCTCTCTCCTCTCCCTTCCTTTCTCTTTCCTCTCCCTTCCTTTCTTTTCTCCTTACCTCCCATCCTTCTTTCTCTCCTTCCTTCTCTCTCCTTATTCTCCTTTTATCTGATAGTCTGATCCTTCTCAGTCTCCTTTTCTGGTTCATCATGCCTAGTAACCCTTTGCTGCACCTTTTTCTTTTCCCTTTAGAACATTTGCTGATCTCTTCTGCTCCTATGAGTTAGATTATCATCTCCATATAGATGATTTCCAGATCAGTATATCTAGCCATAGTCTCTCTTAAGCTAAAGTCACAACTGCCTTTCGAACATCTTGAAATGAATAACACAGAGGCTTCTCAAATTCAACATGTCCCTAATGGAACTCATTACATTTCCCCCAAACCATCCCATCTCCCCACCCCCAGCTGCCCTCTTACTGCCTAGGACAACATAAGCATCAACCTTTACTCCTCACTCTTAATCATTCTACATGTCCCCATCCATTGCCAAATCTTGTCATTTCTATCTCTATGATATTCTAATATGCATTCCAGTCTCTCTGCTCATATAACTGCCACCTAGTTCAGACCTCCATTACCTTTCCACTAAATTATTACCTTCTAACTGGTCTTCCTGAGACAGCTGGGTGATGTAGTGGATAGTGTACAGGGTCTAGAGTCAGGAAGATTTATCTTCCTGAGTTCAAATCTGGCCTCAGACACACTTACTAGCCATGTGATCCAGGGCCAGTCACTTAACCTTGTTTTCCTCAGTTTCCTCATCTGTAAAATGAGCTGGAGAAGGAAATGGAAAACCACTCCAGTATCTTTGCCAAGGAAACCCCAAATGGGGAAACAAAGAGTTAGACATGATTAAAAATTACCAAACAGCCACAAGAAGAACTGGTCTCCCTGCCTTGGGTCTCTTTCCACTCCAATCCATGCAACATAGCTGCCAAAGTGGTTTTTCTAAAGTATAGGTCTCACCATGCCTCTCCCTGCCTCTGCCATTCTATGAGCTCCAGTGACTCATTCTTACCTCCAGGATCAAAAATGAAATGCTTTATTTCATACTTTTCTTAGGTCTTCTTACACTCTGTTCCTCTCTGTACACCCTACGATGCAGCTGTGCTTGGTACTTGCTCTTTCTTGCATAACATGTTTCCTCTTCCATCTCCAGGCCTTGGCACTACCTTCCTCCTTCCTACCTGAATGCTCTCTCTTTTCACATCCATCTCTTATTCCCTTGGCTTCCTTCAAGACTCAGATCAAATCTCACTTTCTGCAGGATGTCTACTCTCCTCTTTCTGTCCCCCAGTGCCTTTTCCTTTCAGATAATCTTTCATTTATCCTCTGTGTACCTTATTATTTACCTGTGGTTTCCTCCATTAAAATGTATTTCCTTTGAAGATAGGGGCAGTCTTTGCCTTTCTTTGTATTCCTAGAACCTAGGACAGTGTCTGGCAAATAGTAGCTACCAATAAGTACTTAACTGACTGATTTGACTGCCTGAATAATTTGGCTGAACTCTTTTGCATGGTTGAGAATCTCCTTTAAGAGGCTTTGCCCTGTTCTGGGGCCTCTTGTCATCTGCATATACGAACAGTAAAGGACTTGACCGTTCAGAAGAAAACATCCAATTAGACCCTACACCAAACCTGCATCCATGAGAGTGATAACTATGTTGGCCAAACATGTATTTCTTTGTTTTATGCTTCATTCGTTATTTATTAATATTGTTATTAAATATTTAAATTAAATATTTATTAATGATTAATTAACATCAGAATCAAAGTGATTTCTTCTGTTAACATCTTTTCAAGGCATCTTGAAAGATTCTTCAGCATTACCATTCAACAATCATCCAACCTTGATGAGTGCTTGTAAAACTGAATTATTGCCAATGACTTGATAACCTCTCACACTTTTTCATTGTTTCAATAAATCCCCACTTTGTGCCTGCCACTCTTTTTGACCTCCAGCTGCTATCGTAATTATGAATTCTCAGACCAGTGCTTTCATCGCACCCTATTCTTGGACCATTGTTCTTGTTGTAAGCAGAAGTGGCTCCAGCCTCCTAATAACGACCATTGTTTTTGTTCATTGTTCAGATACATTGTCCCAGGTATATTTGATGCGTGCCCAGGGACCAGCAGACCAGACCACCTCTCCCCTGCTATTTTTCCCATATGTGCTCACTTTCAGCCCAGGTACCATGATGGAGATGAGGATTAGGTCAAGTTTTAGTAGCGTTTTTCTCCTTGACAAGGAAGAGACAATTACATTATTATCTGACAGCTTCATAGGCATTGTCATTGAGGTGGGAGCATCTGAAGGAAGCTAAGGAAGGAGTCAGAACATGGTAATAATGCCAAAGATAGCAGAAGTAAGGAAGTGGTGTGGGAGGTGATGGAGGCAGGGAAGAAAGTAGGTTTTTCCCTCAGAGAAGATGGCTGTTTCTGTACATTTATTAAGGAGCTACTCTGTTCTAGGATTCCTATTGCATCTGCTTTTAGGAAACTTACATCCTGAAAATAGACAGGTCCTTTTTTTCAGGTAGCCAGGATTCTGAATCTTGTGTCATTGTGGGAGCCAGACTGTATAGATATCCTGCTTTAAAAAAAATCAATGATAGAAAAATTGAGGTAAGGAACAGATCAATTGCTAAATGAATTCATGTTCAACCCATGTACATGTGACAACCTTAAGATTGTCTGAAGAAGGTTCACATCCAGGTTCTTCGTGGATTACCAAGTTCTGATTCATTTTTTTCTGATTTCAGTGTTTGGACATACAAACGCCCATATATGAACATATACACACAATATATCACTATCCTGCATTTTCAGAGATGACATCCCTTACTCTTCATACATCTTGATGAAGGATTAGTCCGTTTTATAGGGCATTCCTCAGCTGAAGATAGTTGAGAGAAAAAAATGTGCTAAGGCATTTTAAAATTGGCTTTTTCTTGATCACAGACTGTTATTTTTCAATTTGGCATTTTTTTCCTGATTTTTGTTTTTCCCTATGTAGTACTCAGAAAGCATTTCCTTGTTAGATGCCTTCTCTTGGATTTAGTGATACTATGTATTCGACTTAATAAAAGATTCTTGAGTCCAGAAGTTCTTGATCTTTTTCATGTCCTGGACTTCTAGGGTAATCTGGTAAAGACTATGGATACCTCGGAATATTTTTTGAAATCCATAAGATACATAAAATTACAAAGGAAACCAATTATAATGAAATACAGTTACCAAAATTTTTGAAAAGCATATTCACAAACCCCATGTTAAGAACCCCTGATTTAGATATAGTCTTTTTATACTAAAAATCCAGCTTCAAATCTGAAGTGTGGTGTGGATTAGGATCTGCCTGTGGGCAACCCTGCAGATGAAGCCGGTCTTGAAGTTCCCCAGAGCCTTGCCATAGAAGTAGCCCATAGGCTAATCTTTCATACATCTCTCTCAACCTCTCCTATCCTTCTCTCCCAGAGCAGGACAGTTTGGGTTCCCAGAGCCCTCTATTTTTGGCTCCTATACCAGCTTTCCAAGTTTTAGAACCATTATGAGCACTTGTCATAGAGACCTCTGCTATGTGTGTGTGTTTGTCCTTTGTTGCCAAAGACCATGCCGTCAGAGAAATAATGACACGACTAGCACTTGACTTTGTTTTGAGTGAAAGCTGTAGCCCTTGGACATGGTTTTTTGCGCTAGGACAAAAGAACAGCAAAGCAGAATGACCTGATCTCTTCTAACTTGAAAAATCTCCACTCTAGGCTTAAGTTTTAATAAAATGGGGAGCAGGTTGAAGTACCTCTAAAGTTGTATCATCATTGAAGGTATTCTCAGCAGAGCTCAGGTCAGGTTTTATTTCATTCTTTCTGTGTAGGCCAGATAAATAAATCTCTACTGACCAAGTGCATATAACCAGTGTAATCTCACTTTCCTTCTTTAAAAAATGAGTAGAGAGGGAGAGAAAGAAAGTAAAACCTTGGGCACAAATATATTCAAATATATCTCTTAAATTCTTCCTTTTATAATATTAGAAATTAAGGTAAATGAGGATATGTGTGTATGTGTGTGTTGTGTGTTCTTTCAAAAGGTATTTGGTCTGACAACATCCCATGAAGTCGTCTGGGTAGCTGTTTTGAGTGTTAACTTGCTTAGCTCATGAACTTATATTACAATACATTTGATTTTCTTGGGCTCATTTGCAGAGAAAACAAAGACATAAAAGATTTCCATAAAGTCGGCTAAGCTGCTCAGATGGAGCCATGGAGAGACCTCTAGAGCACACAGGGTACCGGATGGGAATGAGCCTTCAGAATCGTATTTTCTCCTTGCTTTGTACCCTGTTCCCTATGCTTGGCATCACTTTGGGACTGCCTGGTCCCACTTTACACCTGTGAGAGCTGCCAAAAGTTATATTTATGTATCCTCTTCCGTGGGAGGAGGACTTCCTCTTCCGTCTCTAGAGCCTGACTCTACCTTGTGAGTTTGGAGTCTGGGCTCTCCAGCCCTATTCAATCTCTTTGACCTCATTCTGAATGCCCATGTTGACATTTTTCTAGATAACAGGAAGTCTTGACCTGAAATCCATAGGGACTTGGGTGAGGGATTTACTTTATTGCCCAGAAAACTGACCATTTATCCTTCTTCTGTACTCCAGAAGCAGACTGGTCCCTTGGTTGTCCCCTAAACACACCATGCTCGTAGCCTTACTCCATGCCTTTACCCAGGTTTCCCCCATCGCTACTTGCAATATTTTTTCACCTTCAAATCATAGAACAAGAGAGAACAATTGGCTGATTACTCTGTGCAGCCCTATCTACCCAAGGCTGCAGAATTAGCCACAACACTTCCTGGGCAGTGCTGCTGTTCTAAGGCTCTGACGTATCTGCAAATTCCACACAGACACCAGCATTTTACTGTAAGACACAAAAAAAATGACTTGTTTTTAATGAAATGACATAAATGAGCTTTTAGGGCTTCCCCATTCCTCTTTCTTCTCCTAAAGTATATTTGGCACAGTGTCACTGCTAGTTTTTTTGTCTTGTTTTGTTTTTACTCCATAATGGAAAACTTTAGTGAGGACAGGGAGAGGGAAGGCAAGAGATTGATGTTATTTCTAAAATTAGTGGCACTTTATCCTTTACTCCATCACCTAGATTTTGTTTCTGTATCAATATATTGATCCTATCAAAGTTCTACAGAACAGTGATTAAAATACATTTGGTGTTTGAAATGCTTCTTTAAAGCATCATAGAAATGACCGTTATCTCTCATATATTTGTTGTTTTTTCGTTTATTTGGCTTTATTGTCTGTGGTGTGTTGTTAAAAACCTTGAGATTATCATCCATGGGTAAAGGGCAGATGTTCTTATGCCATCGCCCAGCTGTTTCATTTTTTTTAAACCCAGGCAAACATAAGCCAGCAGGTAGAAATGATCTTCTTTCTGGAAAAGGAGAGACAGGTTGGCAAAATCTCCTGTGGAAAGGTGAAGACCTCCTCCTTAATTAGAGTGGGAGTTTTTCAGCATCTTAACATTTTGAGGAGAAAATGTCATCTTCATCCAAGAATGTCTCTTTCTTCCTTAAAAAGGGAGAAATAGCTTGCATTTTAGAAAGAGCCCTGAGTCATCACTACATTATAGTCCAAAGGAAACCCAGTCTCACTCTCTTGCTAATTGGATAAAAATGTAAACAGTAAATTAAGGATATGATTAAAAATTAAAGAGCTACTACAGAAACTATCAATAGTAAGTGCTTATTAACTTACATATAACACTGCTGAAATGTCAGCTTCAAACTCTCTGTCGAATCTGATTTGGTTTGCACAGATGAGTTTTCTAAAGGAGTAGAAAGAAAGAAGCTCCTTTTTGTAAACAGAGCTCCCTAGCTAATTGCAGTTTCTGTCCTTTTCAGTTTCACAGACATACTCTTTGGAAACCAAAGATTAGCTGGGCAGTGGCCCTAAGCGGGGATGAGCATTATGTATGTAATCTACAGCCCCTGGTGCTTTCAGTACATTAAGTCTGCAGTATTATGGCCCAAGACTTGAGTCTTTAGATCAGACTTTGCATTATTAAGTGAATAAAAACTTTATTACGTACCCTGTAGGAGGTGGCTAGAAGGTGGAATAAGGTTAAAGAAAGCATGTTGAGACTACATGCTTGGTCTCCCTAGTTCCAAGGCAGAGTCTGACATCAAGCAGTGCCTTTGTCAATATTATTGTTACCTATTTTCCCCAGGGAAGGATTTAATGGACAAGGGAAGATTATATAAAAATCATCTTGGGTATGTGCCTTCTTGATAGCCTGTAAGGAGCTGGCAAACACTGACCTGTTTACTTTGCATAGATGGACCTTTTTGCTATGAGCAGCAAATGATTTGGAATGGTTTCTGATCCAAAACATAATAGAGAATCCTAAGAACAGTCCCTATTTTCTCATTGTATCAATCAATTCATTTATTTAGTCAGTAATTCATTCAGTTATTCAACAAACACTTGTTGCATACCAATTTTATGGAAGGCACTGAGCTAGGAGTTGTCGGTGGCAGACAGACAGACAGAGACGTAGATAGATAAATAGATATGGATAAGACCCAGTCTGTCCTCTGGGAGTTTGTGATCTACAGTGAATGTTGTTGTGGCTATTACCCCATTCTCAAATAGGACCAAAGCCATCAGGAGGGTGATGTCTTGACTTGCAAGTGTATTGGATTTAAGTGAGTCAGAGCTGTGCAAAGTCATCTACTCACTCTCTCCTCCAGAGTCATCAGAGTCCAGTGGCAAGACCTACATCAAAATGACTAGCAATGGCCTCAGTGAATGAGTGAATAAATGAATGAGCATTTATTAAGCACATGCTGTATTCCAGGAACTGTAGATACAAAAACAAAAGTTAGACAGTCTCTGTCCTGGAGAAATTTGCATTCTGATAGAGGAAGATAACCTGTAGTAGAAAGTGATAGGGAAGGAAGTTTGGCTCTAGAGTTATAGGGACTGTCAATACAGTCATATGGAGTATAGAATACTATGGTAGTATTGATTTGATTAGAGAAGGCATGCACTTGAATAACTATAATATAGTATAATATTAGAGTGTGAGGTGAGTGCTGTGGGGAATTCAAAGAGGAACATCACTTACGAAAAGTCTCAGTCATATCCTTATTATTCTCTGGGCTCCACTTCTGATACTCTGGACTTTCTTCTCCTGCATGGGTGCTTTCTTCTCACCTCAACCTGTTGCTTTTCAGCTGTCTTTAATGTGTTGTTTTCCCCCAAAAGAAAGGAAGCTTCTTGAGGGCAAGGACTATCTGCTTGCATTTGTATTCCAAGTACTTAGCACACTGCCTGGCACATAGTGAATGCTTAATCAGTGTTTGATGACTTAATTTGACTTGACTTAAGTAGAGGAGTCTTCATGGGGAATTAAACTGAGCCTCAAAGAATGGCTAGGATAATGGATAGTATAAACAGCACTGTGGTTCTATGTATATAAAAGTATCCTGAGGCATTGGAAAGAACAGTAGACTAGAAGTTGGTGGATAGTAATCCTAGCTTCACCAAGACCTTAAATTGTGACTGTCAGCAACTCCCATCACCTCTCTTAGCCTAGATGATGTCTTCTGGATTGGACTAGATAATCTCTAATATTGTTTCCATTTCTAATCTCCAATTATTGTATTTCTTTCAATACTTTGATGAGGCAGTGATCTTATCACACCCTCCACCAATATAGATAACTCATGCATGGCTATTCATCGTGACTTATTCTTGTTCATGTCCTCAGTCTTCCATTAGAGACTCTCTCCAATGAGTGAGAGAAGTTCCTCTAGATATAAAAAAAAATACTTCATTAATATCCACACAGAACTTGGGCTGATTGCCTGTTTTCCTTCATTCTCATCTACCTTCATTTCTAGTCAAACTATATCCTTGATGATATTAGCAGCCTGTTTATCTATAAACCTGTAGTAAGCATAACATATTTCCACTATTAATCACAATAACATTTATTTAGTGCTTTAGAATTTGCAAAGCACTTTATCTACATTCTTTCATTTGAATATCACAACGTTCTCTGAGGAAATAAACACCACCTGCGTTATTGTCTCCATTTTACAGATGAGGGAACTGAGGCTTAAGGAGATTCAGTGACTTGCCCAAAATCACTCAGAACTAATAAACTGTCAAAGATAAAATCTGAACCCAGGTCTTCAGGTTATGCATATTATGCAATGCCATATTGACTCTTCAAAAGAATATAGATAGATCAATAATGATATGTGATAGAAGATCATTTAAGCAAAGGGTTTTTACATAGTATGGATGTGCATTACTCTTTGTACCCTCTATATCAGAGAGAAGGAATCTCACCAGCCATTAATTCACGGTGCCTGGCATAATAATTTGGATACAGCAGGTGCTCAATAAAAATTCGCTGAATGTGTTATTTAAAGATAAATCATCTTCATAGTGCTAAGTGTCTATTCTAGGACCAACCTAGAGGAAAGGAGAAAGGCAAGGTTGTCAAGGGTCATCATGTGTGGGATATGCGAAACACAACAATAAAACACAACATTACAAAAAAAGGCCTTAACATGCTAGTTGAGAACTTATAGGGGCCTACGCAAGTATCAAAAAGGAAGTGTAGCACTTTGCCATCAGAATTCCTTCAGTTAAGAAGATAACCCCATCAGGAGTCATTTCCTACATATTCAGTTGCTCAGCTGTCTGGCTTCTGCATATTTAGTCTCTTTTCTATTCCTAAACCCCAATTTCCTATATATAGTATATTCTAGGAAATGAATATATCCATCATATAGAAAAGCAGACACCTCAGTTCTCAATTTAAGCCTATCTTTTTTTTCTCTCCTCAGTGGAGAGATTCTCAAAGCTAAGAATGATACTTAGGAGGTAAGTAGATGAAATAATCTTTTGTATTTAACTGTATGTGCATTCTAAAGCCTTATCGAGAATATGTGTGTGATCATGTGAACAAATATGTTTCCTTTTTATCCTTTACCTTCCATTTTTGTACCAGTGGTCTTGATTTTTCAGTCATCCTTATTTCAGTAATTTCTTTCCCAATAAGAAAATGTTCCTCTAAATTCCATTTAAAATGGCCTTAACTCTCCCTTAGCCATTTCTTGACTCTTGACCACTTTGGAAAGACTAGAGTGATAATAAAGAGATTAGGGGATGCTGGGATCCCAAGAATGCCAAGGCAGAGTTGCCTGGAATTAATTTACACACATTCAAGCCTTCTCTTGACTACAAGTGGCAAAAAGTTTATTGTAATGCTTTAGCAAAAGTGGACAAGGGTCCTTAGGAAACTTATGAGATAATGAGGTGCTGGGGCTTATATGGAACAGGGACACGGGAAAGGATGCCAAAGATTCTAATTAGGTAATTTAGGGATCCAGATGTCATTGGGAGCTACGGATAGGAAAATGTAGGAAGTTTTGCAGAGACAGTTTTGTTGAAACACTGAAGGAGTTTCAGAGGCATGGACCTTGGAAATTTGTCATGAGAGTCCTTGGGCCAGCCTGGGGCAAAAATCCTTGGGCCAGGCACCCCTGTGTTTGTTTTGAGGATAGGAGCCTAATGAGAAATTGGGAGGCTTCCAGAGACCTGATCTTAGGGCTGGGGCCCAAGCACCCCATCAGTATAATTGCGCAATTTTGGGGAGTGTGGCAATCACCTGACCTTCTGGTGGGACCATACCTAAACCAGAATATGCTTGCTTTGAATGTCATCAGGAAGAGATTCCTCAGCCTCCATTGGTAAAATATTCCAAAGATGAACAATTTTTTATTATAAGGAAAGGCCTTCTCTTGTATCTAAATTTCTCAAGCTATAGTTTTGTCTGTTTCTTTTTTTTTTCCTCCCTGTCCTCAATGTGAAGGATGACTATGAAGTACCCAATATGGAGAGTGCCAGGGATTGGAGTGGTTGGGAGGGGTAGGGTCCAGGAAGAAATTAAGAAAACACACAGTGGAACTCTATGTTTAAAGCAACTAGATAAAATAAAATCATTTTTATGATCAGTTTTGTGGTATGAGAAAATTAAGAATTTCATTAAAAATAGTAGTTTACTACTAGGAACCATTTGGCATTAGTATTAGACTTGGTAGAGTGGTCAATGGATTTGGAACTGGAGGGCCCACGTTCAAAACCTACTTTGCTCTCTTAATACCTCTGTGACTTTCGGTAAGTCACTTAACTTCCAGGAGTCAAAGGTAAGATAATAATATAAATGTATAAAAATGAAAGCTTTTATTATGATTAAATGTGTGGGTGAGAATTAAAGAGGCTAAAGAGATAACAGCAACATTTCTGACCCAGCAGAGATCTCATCCTCTGGCACGGATGTCATGATTCCAGGTTGCTGTTGCTGCTGAGTCCCTTCTAAGTCTTTGTGACCCCATTTGGGGTTTTCTTAGCAAAGATATTGGAGTGGTTTGCCATTTCCTTCTCCAGCTCATTTTACCAATGAGGAAACTGAAGCAAATATGATGAAGTAACTTGCCCAGAGTCACATAGCCTGAGACCAGATTTGAACTCAAGAAGATGATTCTTCCTGACTCCAAGCCTTGTGTTCTATGCACTGTGTCATGTAGTGATTACAACGGCATCTATGGTTAATAGAGCATTTTAAAGTTTCATGGTTTATAGAGGCATTATTGCCATCAATTCAACAATGAAGAAATTTCAACTCAGAGAGCTTAAGTGAATGGCTTTCTTAAGGTCATACAGGTACTAACTGGCAGAGCCAGTACTCAAACCTGAGTCTTCTGATCCCAAGTCCAGTACTCTTTTGCTTTACCAGATTATTTCAACTCATGAATTAGATGATAACAATAAGGAGTCTGTTTATTCCATTCATAGGAAGTACCAAATGAGTCAGAAACAATTTTTTTGGAGAAACAGATTTAAAATATTTGCCATACCATTAGAGAAATGAGCTGATGAGAATATAGAACCAATTTTACATAAATATGGCAGGAAATGATCCAGGGTCCTAACTAACTTGCATTACAATAGAAATCAGCAATGTCATATAATAGCTAGATGACCAAATGTTTTTTTTTAAAGCATGTTTTATTTTATTTTGTTTTAAATGTATTTTTTTCCAAATACAAGTAAAAATAGCTTCCCCAAGACAGTAAGCAATTTGATGTAGGTTATACATATACAATCATATTAAACATATTTCCGTATTAGAATGATGAAACATGATATTGAAATTTCATTAATTGCCCAAAGACATCACATGTTGCTCTTTGTTCTCTATTTAACCCTGATTAGGGCTTTGTTAGGCAATTATAATTTTCATCCCCACAACTGATTCAAGATATGGAAAATTTGGATAACATCCAGAGGTGAACAACAAAAATTATTACAGTTTGGGAAATTGTACCCATGAGAAATACTAAATGAATTGGGTTTGTTTAGCTGTGAAAAGAGATGGCTACAGGATAATTTTTAGGAATTCTCAAAAGATACTCAATGGGTAATGAAAACTAAGTTTCTTCAGCTTTCTTTTAAGACAGAAAAGTTGAGAAGAGGCTTACAATAGCAGGAATTGGGATTTAGTTTAAATATTGGGAAGGGCATGAAAGTTGTCAGCTTAAAAATACTTGAGGTATCTTAAATACCTTTAAAATTGTATAGCTAATATGATAGGACTTAGAGACAGGATTATTAATGTGGAGTCAAAAAACTTGTTTTTTGTTTTAAAAAAATATTCTTAAAGTAGAGTTTTCTTTGTAATACCATGTATGTTATTTTATGCATTTAAAACAACCCAGGAAGGAGTCCACAGTTTTTCACCAAATTGCCCAAAGGGTTGCTGACACAAAAATGGTTAAGAACCCCTGATTTAGACCTAGAGGTACCATAAAGAGCATCTCTTCATTTTATATATGAGAAAACTAAAGATGAGAGAAATTCATTGACTTACCCAGGGAAGTCACCCAAGAGGTAAATGCCTGTTGGGTTTTGAATCCAGGACTTCTCCAGTTACAGTGCTCTTTGCATTTCACCACCCTGCCTATTACAATATTCAGTCCTGCCTGAATATTAGAGGGCTGGATGTTGAGATCTCAGTAAATCTAATGATTTGTTTATTCTACCATAGAATATTGCCATGCCTGACATTCAATTAAATTGTTCTTTAGACTAGATTCTTGCTTTTTGTTTCTCATTTCCAGGTTTTCTTTTTAAAGGAATGACTCATTTACGTATATATTGTAAGGCACAGGCACATATGGATTCATATTCATCACGATATCATCAGCACAATAGACAAGTATAACACCAAAATTAAAAAATTGTGAATCACTTCCATAACATAAATTATCACTTAGAGAAGAATGTGGAGCAAATTGAAATTAACAAATACTTATTATTTTAAGTGCTATGAAAGTTATCCTATATTGCCTCATCATGGTATGTCACTGACCCTGGATTCTAGACAGTCATCCCAGAAGCAAGTTCTAGGAGGATCTGTGAAGCCGGAAAGGCTTCAAGTATGGGTCTGTTGATGGACCGCTTGTCTGTTGTCCAAAGCGATTTAGCAGAGGCTCATTACCAAATCAATACCAGAGAGGTAAATGTTGTATCTTTAAGAACTCCTAAAGACTATCTACTAAGATATATAGAAGTTATAATCTATGTCAATAAATGCAGAGCCTATACCAGTAAAATTACAGATACTTAAAATATTGAGGAGTTATATGCAAGGTTCAATGCTAAGTGCTTAGGGAAATATAATATTTTTTATCCTCCATAGGAAATTTATTTTTTAAATAATTTTTATTTTCTGCAGTTACATGTTTAAATGATTTTTAACCTTTTATTTAAAATTTTAAGTTTCAAATTCTATCCCTTTCTCCTTCTCTCTCCTCTCCCTTCCTTGAAATGGTAAGCATGTGATATAGGTTATAAATGTACAGTTACTTAAAGCATTTCCATATTAGTCATTTTGTACAAGAAGATGAAGGAGGAGAAGAAAGAGAGAGAGTGGGGGAGAGAGAGAGGAAGAGGAAGAAAGTAAAAAAAATAGTATACTTCAGTCTGTATTCACACAATATCGGTTCTTTCTCTGGAGATGGATACCATGTTTCATCATGAGATTGTATTGGATTGTTATATTGCTAAGAATAGCAAAATCATTCCCAGTTCTTCATCGTACAATATTGCTGTTAACTGTGTACGGTGTTCTCCTGGTTCTACTTACTTTACTTTGCATCAGTTCATGTAAGTCTTTCCAGGTTTTTCTGAAATCGTCCTGCTTACCATACCTTATAGCACAATAATAGGAAAATATAATCTTAATTAAGAAATGGCTCCTTCCTTCAAAGAACTTGTAGGAAAATAAAACAATGACTTACTACAGAATGGGTCAAATACCAGTCTTGTCCTTGCAGCAAGAAGAGATACGTAAATGCATGTCATATCGAGGTTGGAGGGAAGATCTGGGGAGAAAATTTGGAACTCAAAATCTTGTGTAAATGAATGTTTAAAACTAAAAATAAATACATTAACTTAAAAAATAAAAAAGGAAAAAAAGAAGAAATAGGCAGTAAGAGGGACCATCGTGTTAGCATATAATGAGAAGGTATAATGAGGGAGTGTAACAGACAACAGCACTGATCTGAATCTTCTAAGATGACATTTAGTAGAAATAAATATAAAATCTTATTTGGGGGAGGTTCATAAAAATCAGTTTTGTAAGTGGAAGATAGAGAAAGCATGGTTAGGTAGCAAAGATTTTATATATTTTTTTTCAATTTCCAGTTGCAAATTCTTTCTCTTCTTTCAGTCCTTCCTCACCCAGATGGCAAGCAATAGAATACCCATGTACATGTGAAGTCATACAGAACATATTTCCTTGGCAATAGTCCATCTGAACAAGATCAGATAGTTTTTTATTGAATTCAAGCTCTCTTGAAGTTACCAATGTGATATGTCAGCCAAAATAGTTGATACAGTATTAGGTTGCATTGAGAGGCAGTACCTGGCAAGAAATAGATGACCATCCCATTCACTGTCCTCTGATCAAACAATGCATGAAATACTGTATTCAGTTCTGGGTCTCACATTTTAGGAAGGGAATTGATAAGACGGAGAGCATCTAGAGAAGTCAACAGGGATGTTGAAAGACCCCGAGTTCATACCACATAAGAAATGACTAATAGAACCAGGGATGTTTATCAGGAAAAAAACAGACTTAGAACAAAATGTGTTATCTTCAGGTATTTGAAAGATTGTCCTGGAGAAAAAGGATTAGTCTTTTTTGCTTAGGCCCATAAGGGAGAAGTAGGAACAATGGGTGAATATTCCACAGAAAAATTTCAACTTGAGATAAGAAAAGCTTTCTAACAGAAACGGTTGCCTTGGGAAAAACGAATTTCTCCCTTGTTGGAAGTATTCAAGAAAAGACTGGACATCCACTTGTCAGGTATGACAAGACAGGATTCTTTTTCAGGGACTGGTTAGACTAGGTGGCCTGTGAGGTTCCTTCTAACCCCAAGACTGTGTGATTCTGGAAGAGAGGACAATGTAATTAACCTTAGCTAAATTCCTCATTTTAGCTTTCCTTTGTCTGGGTGGGAAGTTCTATAGAATAGGTAAGGAGATGGAAGTGTAATGATCACAAAATACTTACCAAGTAGGCTGGTATAAGCTTCTCTGTAGAAGCCAAGTAAGTTTCCATAAGAAGCAAAAAGAATTAAAAAAATATATATGCTTTTGGAGGCAGCTAGGGGGCACAGTAGATGGAGCACCAGCCCTGAAGTCAGAAGGACTTGGGTTCAAATCCAGCCTCAGAACTTGATACTTACTAGCTGTGTGATCCTGGGCAAGTCACTTAACCCCAATTGCCTCCCTCCCCCCAAAAAAATTGCTTTTGGCAATACCTCCAAATCATATTTTCATGAAAAGTAATTGGGGATGTCAATTGAGAGAGGAAGAAGTCTGCCTATCTAGACATATCTATTTCTCCTGTACTCATATGTATCCATCCTCAAGGGACACAATCCCTCTGTTGATCCTTTGGACTTCAATAAAGGTAAAGAAGTAGAACAAGAACCAAAAACTCCAAATAACAGATAAATATCGAACATTTATATAGTGCTTACTACACACCAGGCACCTTGCTTAAGCACTTTACAATCATTATCTCATTCGGTTCTAAAAAGTAGGTATTATTATTATTTTCCCCCTTTTACAGATGAGGAAACTGAGGTAAACACAAGTTAAGTAACTTGCACAGAATCACACAGCTAATAAGTATCTGAGGCCAAATTTGAGCTTAGGTCTTCCTGACTCCAGATCCTATCCACTGAGCCACCTATCTGCCCCTAGAAGCAAAAGCCACAGGTCCCAAACTGCCCTGTGATGGTTTAGAGGTCAACAAAGAAATGTTTAGAGGTCAATAAATTGATTTTTAAAATTATTTATTTTTAGTGTACAACATTCAGTTCCACAAGCTTTTAAGTTTTAAATTTTCTCTCCCTCCTTTCCTCCCCTCTCCCCAGGATGGTATGAAATCTGATATAGTCTCTACATATACATATATATATATATATGTGTGTGTGTGTGTGTATATTCATATTAAACATTATCATATTAGTCATGTTTTAAAGAAGAATTATAACCGATGGAATAAACAATGAGAAAGAAGAAACAAAACAAAAAAAAAAAGGAGAGAGCAAATAGTATGCTTTAACCTGCATTCAGACTCCATCATTCTTTCTCAGGATGTTTATAGCATTTTCCATCACAGCCTTTTGGAGTTGTCTTAGAACCTTGCTCAATAAATATTTATTAAGTGCCTATCATGTATCAGACACTATGCTAAGTGCTGAGGATCCAAAAGTGGCAAAAATAACCAAAAACAGTCCCTGCCCTAGAGGATTGTGCAATCTAATGCAATGGAGAACAAGATCATCCATCACACATCAGACCCCAATTGGACCAGGGATCTGTAGGAGTCCTAGTATGTACATAGTATGACCTTAACAAAAACAGGGAACAGACTCCCAGGGAGCACACTTATAAAAAATGATTAGTGTGTTAACTGGATAAAACACAGCCACTTGTGCAACCTGTTTTATGAAAGGAAAGGAGAAAAGCTGAAGACTTGAAACAAGTTGAATAACCCATTACTATGTCAGGTTCTGCCATTGCCCTCACACTAGTCATTTCCTAGTCTCAAACAGATGAGTTTCTTTCACTTTTAGATACTACCTTGTATCTACCACCTACAGAGAGTTGGCAAATATGCAAAGAGGAATTATCAGAAGTAGAATCAAGGTAAAGGTATGGCTACATTAGCTGTGACTAGTGAAGAGAAGTGTTGATTGACCTATGGAGTTAGTCCTTAGCCAGAAGATAGTTGGGAAGTATTCTTCTACACAGATTACCTAATAAAATGATGGTAAGTAGTCTTACAATTGTAGGGTGCATCTTGTCTGCATAATAATTAGGGTACTCAGATAGATGAAAATATGTCATGTCCTCTCTGCGCATAGATGAATGAAAATGGACTTGACGATTCTTAAAAGTCATCATTGGTATTCTCAGCTTTTTAAATGGAAGATTTATCTAGAGAATAACAAATGCCAGAACTGGTGCAGAGTGTTGATTTTGCCATAGCCGATCACAGCCAGTCAAACTCACATGCCCTCTTGTCAGTAAATGGCCAATGGCTGCAAACCTTGAAAACCCTTTAAGCCTCTTTTAGGAACCAAAAAGATGCACTATATGTATGATTTTGATGAATGCTTATTTTTTTTAATTGCCTTCCTATCTACATCTTATAACTATATGTTGGGGTTTTCACTGGGGCTGTTACAATATGGTGGGGAATGAATGTTTTAGATTTCTGCAGTCTGAAAATTGATTTTTGGAACACTGTTTTTTCCCCATCCCTGGGAGACAAATGGTTACTTTCCGGGGTGAAACTCCCTGGCATTGAGGAGGCAATCTGCTGGTTAACATTGAAAAGACAATTTAAATTGCTTTGGTCTCTGACTTTTGATATATTATCAGTAGGTTGGTTTTAAAAAGAAATACCTAAAAACTCTTGCTCTTCTTAAATCAATTATGGCCAGATGCATATAAATCCATCTTTTGCATTTCCTATGTAATTCCAAATCAGTGGTTCCAGCTTTAACAACAAACCATCACCGAACAAGTTATTCATCTGTAGGAGTGGGGAGTCATTTGTGTGCCTGAGGCAGTGAATTCTGATGTTACTTTATTGAAAAGACCAAAATAGCGACTTTCTAGTTGTTTTTCATGTTTGATTTGCTTCTCTGTAAATTTGATATAAAGATGGTTATGTTAAGCTAATTACACCTTAGCTTTTTTATTTTCTGCTGCTAAGTGGAATCACGTAGAAGGTGCTTTTACCCCCAGAAGAATGGAACATTTGACCACAATTACCATTTTTACATTAGACAAAGCACCTTGCTGTCTGTTACAGAAAGTGATTTATTAGTGCACACACCATGGCCATGCAGTGTCTAACTAGCCACTAAGACATGGACAGTCACACAGTGCACTGCCTGCAGAATCAAATTATATTTGACATCCAGTACAAGTCCCAAGACACCTTAATGTAACACCTTAATGCCTCCTTGGGAAGGAGGGAGGGGTGGAGAAAGTCCATCAAAATAAGAATTCTAGCATGGATTTTCAGCTCCCAATTCCTTATATTTTGACTATTTTTCTCATGTTTCAGTTGCCTACCAACTGCCTAAGCATATGAAGCAAGACCCCTTACAAGGTCAAACTTTAAGATCTCAAGTAGATTCTGATCAGAGAGCTGTCTTTGGCATAAAAATAGACCAAACCCTCCACTACAGACTAGGTGAACGTGTCCTCAGGAGATAGGGCTCCTCTGGGGTGATTATTTGATGCAAAGCTAGCCCCTAGGGAATTTTAGCTCCAATATGTTCCTGATGGGAAAACTGAGATTTTTTTTCACTTTTTGACACTACCTTGTTCACCAAGTAGAGAGTTAGCAGTGAAATAGTTAATTCATCTTTCAGCTACATTTTTTTTTGGTAAAACCAATTTGATACCGTGTAGCAGGGTGCTGTTATTGAAAAATTGAAGCAACAGGTGTGATTACATAAGATCACACATTTCATTCTTTCTTTAATTTCACATTTCTCTTCAGCAGCTGTATCCCTGAGCTCTCCTTAGAGTATGGAAGCACCTTGCAGTGTGGTGTGTGATTTTTTTTTTTTTTTTAGCCTGCCCATTACAGTGATGATAAAATGTTTTCTAAGTAAGATACCGCATTGGACTGGTAGGAATAAAAACTGTTTGTTCCCCTAATTATTCAGTATTTGAGGGCCCAGATATATTCATCTGTTTGTTTTTGTAGAAGCTAAGACCTACTCCTTAGATGTTACTTTTGAAACTTTTTTTTTAATAATCAAAGATATAGGGCATAGGTAGAAATAAAATAGCAAAAATAAATAGTAAATTATTAGTTTACTCTTTTTTCTCTTATTTGTGGTCCTTCAGTCTCCTTCGCTCCCTGCAACCATGACAATAAAACACTTCATAAGCTTTAAAGAGATATTTTAACGTTAAACATTAATGATACTACTAGAAAGGGGGAAAAGTTAGAGAAAAAGCATTTATTAAGCAGTGCTGAGTAAGTGCTGAGCACTTTACAAGTATCTCATCTGATCCCCACAACAAGTTTGGTAAGTAGGATATTATTATGTTTGTTTTGTTGAGGAAACTGAGGCAACTAGAGTGTGCCCAAGGTCACACAGCTAGTAAGCTGGATTGGAATTCAGATCTTCCTGACTCCAGGCCAAGCACTCTGTCTACTTGGGCCACCATCTGGAAGGAGCAATACTAGGAGCCTGAAGAGCTGAGTTCTAAACCTGATTCTACCCCCAAACTAGCTAGCTGCAGAACCTTAGTCAGAGCCTCTAGCCTCTTGATTTAGACCAAATGATCCCCAGGGTCCCTTCTTGATCTGACATCCTCTGATTCTACCTGACCTTCTCTGTAGAGTCTGTTTAGAGTCTGCCAAGAAGCACAGATTTAGACTCCAGTGACCTGGCCTCGCAGCATTGTGAAATAGGAGCTACTTTGTCTTATCACTTCTCTGTCAGGAAGAGCCACCTGAGATGCATCCTCTGAAGTGAATGAGGACAGAAAGTGGCTGACCCTGCTCAGCCTTTCTTTGTGTTCTTCCCTTGTAGCCAGGATTCATTGTACATAATAATTCAGCATCCCCTAGATGCCACGGAACTGTTCCACATTCCCTCCAACAGGCTCGTGCCTGCATCCCTCCAGCCTTTAGAAAGAAATTGGTAAACTGGGGATCCCCTTCCCATCATTATGCCCCACCATTGCAGGAAGATTATGAAATCATCCTGTTCATTTTATTATAAGCTATTGATCTTGATTTTTTTTTTTTTACTATGCGTGAGTTCACTGATAGGAAACTGATATGAAAATGCATTCACTTCATCATGTAGGAAACATTCCAAGTGGAAACTCTTTTGGAAAAATTAAATTAAGGCCATAGAAAAACTAATTATTATGAGTTCGTTGTTTCTTTGAGTACTTCATGAGAGTAGTCAAGCCAGTCAATCAATCCCTACGGCAGGCAGTAGTCTCTTAGGTGCCTGAAAGGAAAAAAATACCCTCAAGGAGCTTATATTCTCTCAGAGTAAACAATACATACAACATATATGTACATAGAAAATAAATATAAGGAAATAAAGAAGAGGAATAAGATAACAGTGGAGGGATGAGGAGGCAGGGAAGGCCTCTCAGGAAGGTAGTTGAGCTGAGTTTCGAAGATATCTAGGGATTCTAAGAAAAGGGAAAGGGGGAGTACATTTCAAGCAGAAGGAAGGAAAGAAGTAGGGTATAAGACTGCCTGTGCAAAAGCATCTAGAAAGTCTGTTTTCCTTGCAGAGTATACATAGAAAATCTAGTCTGAAGGCAGATCAGCCTGAAAAAAGACAATATTCAAAAGATCATTTTTTTTCTCCACTCAGGAAACTTTTAATAAGCAAGCATCTTGCCATGCAGGGTTCACTACCAGTGGGTCCCTGGTCCTGGGCAGAGGAGACCTCTTCATCTGGTCTCCTATGTCACTGTCCCTCTCTCCCAGGTTTTATGTTCATGTAGTGCTTTAAGCATTTCAATGTCTTTTTTTCTATACCTTGACTAAATTAACCCTCACCAAAAAAAAAAAAAAAAACAAACTTGTGGAATAAGTGGAGCAGGTATTAGAAACCTTATTTATCAAAGGAAGAAATTGATGCTGATGAAGGCTAAGGAAATGCTTTGCTTAAGCTAGTTAGGAGGAAAGGCTAATCCAGTGCTCTTTCCACTAGAACACATTACCTAGAACCAAAATGATGGAACAACTGGGAATGGACCTACCAGTGTCAGTATTCCAGATATAATTCTGCCAAAAGAATGAACAACTGATAGAGGCATACCTTGGAGATATTGCAGGTTCACTTCTAGACCACCACAATTTGACCAATATTACAATTAAGCAAGTCACATAAATTTTTTGGTTTCTCAACGTATATAATAGCTATACTATTTACACTATACTATTAAGTGTGCAACAATGTCTAAAGAAATGTACATGCCTTAATTTTTTGAAAAATAGTTTATTGCTAAGAAAAAATGCTAACCATCATCTGAGCCAGAAAGTTGTAATTCTTTTGCTGGTGAAGTGTCTTGCCTCAATGTTTTGATGGCTGCTGACTGATCAAGGTGGTGGTTGTTGTAGGTTGGGGTGGCAGTGGTAGATTCTTAAAGTAAGGTAACAATGAAGTTTTCCCCAGTGGTTTAATCTTCCTTTCATTTGAATATATAGAGTCCATTATAAGGTTATTAATTGATCTAATTTCAATATTCTTGTGTCTCAGCAAATAGGGATTCCCGAGGAGAGGGAGAGGGACACAGGATTGACTGGGCAGTGGAGCAGTCAGAACACACAACATTATCAATTAAATTCATTGTCTTATTTGGATGTACATTGAAAATGCTTAACAATAGTAACATCAAAGATTATTGAACACATAACAGATACGATAATAATGAAAAAGTTTGAAATATTGAGAATTCCCAAACTGTGACACAGAGATACAATGTGAGAAATGCTATTGGAAAAAATGGTGCTCGACCTCCTTTGATCTGAACTTCTGTTTTTGGTTTGTTTATACCTGTCATTCCATAAGCAAAGGTAATATCATTTTGATAGTATCTTTCTGAAAAATAAATAACTATTCAGCTAAGCCTTGGGAATTGTGAGATAACAGCACTTGCCCAGAGTCACATAGCCAATGTGTTACAAAGGCAGAATTTGAATCTAGGACTTCCTGATTCTGGGGCTGACTCTTTATCCACTACATAACAATCCCTGTCATTAGGAGCACTATGTTTCTAGTCCTATAGATGGAAACTGTGTAGCTGTAACCCATAGTTTGTTCTTATTGAAAATTGGTCAAGGAAAATCTTCAGCCTCTTGAACTACTAATTGAGCTAATTCTCTCTTATTCTTTACTAATACAATTGATGTTTTTAACTGAAATTCAGAACTTTACATTTATCCTGGTTAAATTTTAATTTAGGATCATAGTGTTTTTGGCAAGAAAACCTGTTCACAGTTGAGTGTAGAAGTCAGTAAAGAGTTTCCTTACATTCATAGTTACAAACCAAGACTGAGAGAAGAATCAGTGGGTAGTAAAGTAAGGAATCTCTATAGAGCAATCAGACTTGGGAATATGAAGTGTTGGCTGCTGGTTCTTTACGAAATGGAAAAAAATAAACAGGCTTGGTTTACAACCAGTCAGCCACTGGTCTTTAAGACCATTGTATTTTAGAGGAGAGGACAGAAACTTCCTAATCTTATCTGTCATTGCCCTGGGAGATCCAAGCAAGACCGGGCAGACTCTACATGTCTTGGTTTTCCTTGAAGGAAGCCTAGAAGAGAGAAATACACAACCATCGGGGCTAGATGTAGTTTGCCCATTTAGTCTGACCTGAAGGCTTATTCTAAAATGGCATTGCTCATGTCAGGAAAGGGAAAGTACGGTGCTACCCCCTCTCTACCTTTCCAATGGGATCATAAATTTAGAACTGGAAAGATTGTTGGAGGTCTTTTATTCTTACAACTTAATTTTAGAGATGAAGAAACTGAGACTATAATGTACTCTTATGCTTCTTTACTCAAATGTCTCTAATGATCTGAATTTTGCTTCACTCTCCTAGAGGCTAGGGGTTAAATGGAGATAAATATAAATGTTTATTAAGGGAGAAAATCAAAACCCAGCCTCATTGTTAGGAATTCTCCCAACTGGGGACCAGCAGCAAATTGTGCTTATATTCCTAACTTTCTGTTTAATAGAAACTCTCTGAAGCAGCAGAGGACAAAATCACATGGACTTGATGCAATATTGCCCCTAGGCAATAAATCTGATCGTTATTGGAATAGGGTGTTTTATACCGGCCAGAAACAAGAAAATCTGGTGACACAGTTTCTGTCATCAAGGAACTTCTACTCAAACTGGGGAAACAAGACTAGGGAAAAATGAGGGTCAAACTGTCATTGGTGCCCTAAGAGGTGGGAGGAAGATCAGATCAGTCTATGCTTAAATTGTCTAAAAAGAATCTAGATATGAAGCCTACCTTGAATGATGTCTAGTATTTGGATGAATTGCAATAGAAAAATAGCTTAATATGGAACTAAAGAATCCAAATTCAAACCCAGAAATGCTGCTTAAAACTATCTTTCTATCTGCAATCAATTGATCAGTATTTATTAGGCGCCTGCTATGTGCCAAGCACTATGCTAAGTACTAGGGGATACAGAAAGAGACCAAAGACAAGATAGGCTCTGCCCTCAAGGAGCTTGCAGTTTAGTAGGGGAGACAACATGCAAACGAGTACAGACAAAACAGCTATATATATCAGGACTTCTTAAACTTTTTCCACTCCTGATCCCCTTTTTGGTTTGGCAGCATTCCTTCATGTTGCATGGCCTGAGGGCATGCTTAGTGAAAAGTGCACATACTTTGTGTTCAGAACCAAGACTACAGTGAAGTTGCACTATGCGACACAGGCAAGCACTGCTAGAAGAACCTTGGATTCATTATATGTTTGATTTTTAATTAATTTTTGATCAATGTGCATTCAGAAACCTTTTCCTATTGCCAAATTTTTCATGACCCCCCTATGTGAAAAAGCACAGTTTAAGAAGTGCTGATCGACAGGATAAATAGGAAATAATTAACAGAGAGAAGGCACTAGAATTAACAAGGGTTGGGGAAAGCTTCTCATAAAAGTAGGATTTAAATTTGGACTTAAAGGAAGCAAGGGAATTTAGTAGGCAATGATGAGGAAGGAGAGAATTCCAGGTATAGGGAGAGCTAGAGAAAATGTCCAGAGACTAAAGATGGAGGGTCTTGTTCATGGATCAGCCAGGAGGCTTGTCAGTGTCACTGGATCAGAGTTTGTGGTAGGGAGTAAGGTAGAGGAAGATAGAAAAGGTAGGAGGATGTTGGGTTGCAAAGGGTTTTGAAAGCCAAACTGTTTTGTGTTTCATCCTAGAGACAATAGGGACCCCACTGGAGTTCATAGGGAGGTGACCTGGTCAGACCTTTGCTTTAGAAAAATTACTTTGGTGGCTGAATGGAGGAGGGATTAGAGTGGAGAGACTTGAAGAAGGCAGACCCACCAGCAGACTGTTGATTTAGTCCAGGCTTGAGGTACTGAGGGCCTGCACTAACATGGCAGCAGTGTTGGAGGAGAGAAAGGGACCTGTTGGAGCGATGTCAAAAAGGTGAAGTTAACAGTCCTTGTCTAGATTGGATATGGGGAGGGAGGGTGAGACATAGTGGAGAATGGAGGATGATCCCTGGGAGCCTGGGGGACTGGAAGGATTTTGTTGGCTTCTGCAGTAATGAGGAAAGTGGGAGGGAAGAGGGTTTAGGAGGAAAGATAATTAGTTCTTTTTTGGATGTGTTTAATTTAAGATGTCCACTGGACATCCAATTTGAGATGTCTGAAAGGCAGTTAGAGAGGAGAGATTGGAGGTCACCGGAGGTGTTGGGGCAGGAAAGATAGATTTGAGAATCATCAGCATTAGACAAGATGATTAAATTCATGGAAGCTGATGATTTCCAAGTGAAATAGATCTACACCTTGGCTTCCTTATCTGTAAAGTGAAAGAGTTGGACTCAATGAGTTCCTTCTAGCTCTGCTTCTCTGACCTTTGACCAAAAGCTACTATTGATTTAACTTAATTTAATTTGCACTTCATTGTAGATTACTTTGTAAATTCTCTGATTTCTAGATGCTCTCTAAAGTTCTTTACAAACTGCAGTCCTGTGATGCTAAGTTCTCTGAGAATAGACACCCTTGCGTTGTTTCAGAGTACATGGTGTTCTACAGAAACTGACAGTTTTTATAAGGAATCCAGAAGGGAAACAGAAGGAAGGATGTCGGTCTGTGAAAAGCCTAACTTACTCACAAGCAGTGAAGACAAAAGGGGAGAAGAGATTGAATATCAAGAACTTCAAAATTATCCATGATTATTATTACTTTCTACATAAATGGGAGCTAAGTAACTTAGCATTTTGGAAAAAATTGTTTCTAAAAAGGAGTTCTATTTTATTTTACAGTTTCATTAGTAATAAATTCTCATGATTCTATATAAGGGTTAACACAGATTGAATTTTTTTCTATAGATTTTGTGTATTATATAATTTTAGAAGATATAGACAAGAAAAGTATATTGGAAACCACTAGGAATGTCTCTTTTACTACCAGATTAATTTTAAATGGATGAGAAGAGAGGAAACTTGAATAGAGACATGTAAAGACATTTGGAACTACTCTGCCCTTCATGCTTTAGCAAGATTAAAGGCAAAAATTACCCCCCTTAAAAATGTTCTTCTCTAATGTGCTTGAGTACAAGTTCCTCATCCTGGACCCTGTGTTTCCATCACCAGCCCTCCACCAAAGGAAATTTTCAGAAAGAAACAGAAATCCACAAACAGAGGAAATGGGATACAGTAGAAACAACACTGCCCTAGAAATCAGGAAGCCACGATTTGTCCCTTCTCTGCCAATCACTGGCTGAGTGACCTTGGGCAAATAGTTCAACCCCTCAGAAACTGTCTCCTTCAATAAAATGGGGGAGGTTGGATTAGATGATCCCCTAACACACCCCCTTTATTCTTAGATCCCATATCCTGTGTCCTATAGTCATAATTGGAGGTGTCGACAATAAAACTTTCATAAGATATTGAGGGAAGTATTTGTTCTTCATTGTTGTTCTATAATCTCCAGAGATGTTTACAACCTGGAAAAAAGAGTAAATTCTACTAATGTTATCTTCCTTGATCAGCCCCCTCTCAGTTCTAGCAGAGTTCTTTGGTCCTACTGAAGTCGTTGGTGTAGAACCTACTGAGTTGTCCCAGATGGTCCCAGGGTTGACATGCTTTGTCCAGAAACAAGAACTTGGTTTTAATTTCTGTGTACTTGATGTTTCAATATTGTGGGCTTTTAGCATAGTAATCACTACAAATGAAGGACTGGGAAGAAAGGAAGAGAGAGGAGGCTGGCAAGCCTCACATTAAATTCCTGGCTTACAACTGGAGCCTGTCACTTCATTTGCTCTTTTGATGTTGCCCAATTGGAGAAAGTTAGTTGGCTCAAAGAGTTTTAGGGGAGCTATTCAAGGATAAATGAAAGAAACCGGGAATTCTTTCTCCCACTGTGCAAATTAGCCAATTGCCATCAGATTATCTAATTCTCTTCTTTACTAGTCCCACACCTGCATGCTATCAATATTTTGAACCAATATATAAATGTAGACTTAAATTGACCTTGAATCTATAAGCATTTCAAGAGTGTGTATACAAATAGAATATACTTTAAAAAACTTCAAGTACAGAGGGTTCCTAATGCAACTCTTAATGATTGTAGGATCATATATTAAAAAATAAAAGGGACCTTAGAGGCCACTGAATCCAATTCCTTCATTTTACAGATGTGGAAACTGAGTCACAGAGAGGTTAAGTGACTTGTCCAGGGTTAAATAAGTAAGCATCCTAGGCAAGCTCCAGATTGCTGGTTTAACACTAATATCTACTTGGAGAGAAAAAAAACTCCCAATCTGAGAGTTGTGAGAGATAATCCACTTTACCTGAGTACAAACTTTCAATTCCGATTTTCCTGGTTGTTTCCTCAGCAGGTCAGCACAATTGTTTTTGGAGGAGGCATAATTCCTCTTGGTAGCTGTGGGTTTCTATTAAGGGCTCCATCATTTACCTTAGTAACGAACAAGGACAAGTCCATTTTCCAAGGCCGGGTCTACATGTGTCCCATGAAGCATTAGATTTAGAAGGATCAGGCTTTATTGTGGTAACAGAGCCATTCTTCTTTCCTTTTTCTTCTTTCATTCCCCATTTATTTAAACCTTGTGCCCGATTAGCAGAACTTTGCATCTGATTTCGTTGTGAAAGGCTGCAGCATTTTTGTGAGCTATTGAAAGGATTAGAGATACTCTGTACTAACAGCAGCCCACACTTCTCTAGTGCTTGAAGATTTGTCCACTGTTACATAGTATCACACACACACACACACACACACACATTTACAAATGAGGAAACTGAGGTCCCAAATTGGACCAAGGTCCCTTTGCAAGTAAATATTGGAGGTCAGATTTGAGCCTGGGTCCCCTGATTTTCAGTCTGGGGGTACTGTTTTTTTCTCCCATCCTTCTTGTGCACTCTTCATAAATAAGGCCAAGCTAGGGACGTTATAATGAAGATAGAACTTGCCTTCACTGAGACGTAACTGGTAGATTGTTATAAGGCCACTTAGAATGTGTTTTGCCTAGACTTAATAGTTATAATACATTATTGCCTAGATCAATTTAAAACTGTGTGGGAAATCTTTTCTTTTAACATCTGCTCATTTCTAAATATATGCCTCACCTATCTCCTATAGAGGAACTATTCCTTATGACAGTTAAAAAGAAAGAGGGGAGAAAGCTGTTCAAGAAAACTAACCAGAACATCAACCACACTAAAGTTTACCTATAGCCATCATCCCCTACCATAAGAGAGAGCATGGTTCAGTTTCTAAAACACAGTAATAATGGATTTGGAATTAAAGGACCTGGGTTAAATCTAATCTTGTATTTACTCCGTGAATTATCTTGAGTAAATCAGGGAACCTCTCTGGACCTCAGTTTCCTCATTAGTAAAAATGAAGAGGTTGAACTGGAAATGTTTTATGGTTTCTTCCAGCTCTAAATCTTTTAAATCCTATGTTCCATGACCTCTGCAAAAAGGGAAAGAAGCACTTTTTCATGGACTTCCAACTTATTCTGGCCCAGATTGTATCTAATATTTATCCTCTGCCTCCGGAAGAATCAAATACGTAGTAGGCACTCATTAAATACTTGGTGACTGATGTTAATAAGAAAGTGCCAGCTTTCCTCAGAGCACTTAGCATTGCCAATCAGTGGTGGTAATTGAGATAATTTCTGTAATTGGGCCAGACATGACTATCGGTCAGGAAGTAATGTGGTACAAGTAAAAGTCTGGGTTTGGAGTCGGAGACCCTGAGTTCACATGGTGGCTCTGCTGTGTTCTACCTGTGTGGTCTTGGGCTAATCACAGAACCTCAGGCTCTTCATCTATAAAATGAAGGGTCTTGGCTAAATGATCTTTAAGGGCTTTTCCTGCTTCAAATCCTGTGATTTTGACCCTTTGTGACTGAGGGATGGTGGTCCCATCAACAGCTAAGAGGAAGTGCATAAGAGGAGACAGTTTAGGGGAGAATAAGATGAGTTTAGTTTTGAACAAGTTGTGTTTGAAATTCCAACAAGACTGTTTGAAATTTAAAGATTAGGTCTAGATATATAGAAGTCTACATCTACATGGAGGTGATAATTGAATCTGGAAGTAAATGAGATCAGAAAGGGAGAATATATAGAGAAAAGAGGGCCTACGAAAATTTCTCAGGGTGCATCTGAACTTGGGTGGGGGGTGGTGAGGATAATGAAATTATGGGGAATAAAAGAATTTCCAAACAGTCATAGGAAACTGAGAAGAGAGCAGTGTCATGGAAGGGAACAGAAGGTATCCAGGAGGAGGGAGCTGTCCCTATGATAGTAACTCCTATGTATATAACACTTTTAAGTTTTTAAAACTTCTTACAACAGCTCTGAGTGGTGGGGCGACTGTGAGCTCCCAGAGAACAGGGATAATTTTTATTTGTTGTTACATCCCCAGCATTTAGCGCAGGACCCAGCACATAGTAAACATTTAACAAATGCTTGTTGCTGCTGCTGTTGCTGTTGTCATTAGGTAGTGTTATCTCAAGTTTACAAATGCAGAAACTAAACTT
Source organism: Bettongia penicillata ogilbyi (assembly GCA_023548195.1). Classification (NCBI taxonomy): domain Eukaryota; kingdom Metazoa; phylum Chordata; class Mammalia; order Diprotodontia; family Potoroidae; genus Bettongia; species Bettongia penicillata. Next base: position 3,246,288 of record JAJHZJ010000300.1, read on the forward strand.
CAGAGGGGTAAGTGACTTCCCCAAGATCACAGAGCTAATGTGTCTCTGAGTCAAGATGTGAACTCTTTTCTGAAGTTCAGTGTTCTTTCCATTAAATCACAGTGCTCCTTGGTGTTGAATGTTGAAGGTAAGGTGAGGGAAGATGAGATTTTTTTTTTTAAAGGCCATTGGACTTGGCCATTTCAATGATCATTGGTGACCTTTAAGAGAGAGATTTCTTTAAAACCAGTGATATATATTTATTTATGTTTGTATCTAACGGTAGCCACTTCTAGAGCAGGTGTCGGGGCAAATTGGAGGGTAGGGAAGAAATTTATGTGATAAATGTATATATTTAAAGGGAATAGTAAGTTGTACATAATAGATTTGCACTTTTGTGTGCAATCATCTTTTTACTATTTTACTATATTATGGAAATGCTCATTCCACTTCATAAATGAAAAATAAAAAAATTTAAATAATATATTCCATTGTTCTAAATATCTTAAAAATAACATTAAAAAAGCCACTTTACTAGGGTATTATGGTAAAGGAGAAAAAGCAGAAAGAGGACCATCTCTGGAGTCAGAAAACATGGGTTCAAATCCCACCTCTAATGTTTGCTACCTATACAGCCTTGGCCAAGTATTAGGGACCCTGGGAGTCTGAGCCTGATCTCTCGGGCCCACAGGCTTATCTGACCAGCAGAGGCCTGTAGGCCTTGGTGGAATGTAGCTGTAAGCAATGATTGAGGCGGGAGACAAGATAGTAAGAACTCCGTTTATTCAAGCAGTGAGCAGCGCTTTTATCTCTTTTCTGACACCAGTGCCCTAAGTGAACCTAGCAGCTAGTAGTTTGCCCTTATAAGGAAATAATTTACCTTAGGCCAGGACTGCCCAGGGTGGACACGTAGCCGCAAGAAAGAAAAACATTTTGGGCTTCTTTGTTCTCAGGAAAGCCTGGGAAAATAGCCTTGAGCTAAACAGGCGGAACCCTTCCTCCCAGTGCCATCTTGGTCATGTCTTACCAGTCTCCCCTCAGTTTACCTGAGTTATGACTAGTGAATGCCATCCAAGAGGCTGGGGGTTGGCAATTCCCTTACAGCCAAGTAATTTAACTTCCTTGGGCCTCAGTTTTTCCATCTGTAAACTAAGTAGAATATCGCTACATGATCACTTAAATTCTTTTCACTTTTATATCAGTAGTCCAAGGATCCAGCCTCCTATGACCATCTTTCTTTAAATGTCTCAAACACAACCTCTCTGAAACTATACTCACTATCTTTCCACAAGAAGCCTTCCTTTTCCTCAGACTTACCCGTTGCAGTTGTGGGCAGCTAGGTGGTGCAGTGGATAGAGCACCAGTGCAGGAATCAGGAGGACCTGAGTTCAAATCTCATCTCAGACACTTGACACTCATTAGCTGTGTGACCTTGGGCAAGTCACTTAACCCCAATTGCCTCATCCTGGGTCATCTCCAGTCATCCTGATGAATATCTGGTCAATGGATTCAGATGGCTCTGGAGGAGAAGTGAGGCTGGTAACCTGCCCTCCCTCACTCAAAACAAAGTCAAGTGCGAGTCATGTCATTATTTCTTTGATGGCGTGGTCTTCTTTGGCAATGAAGAATGAACACACACACACACCCATTGCTGTCAAAAGTACCACCATCTTCCCTGTTACCACCCTTGCTGTCATCCTCAAGTCATCCCTTACAGCCACCCCGTATATCCAATCTGTTCTCACATCTTGTCATTTCTACCTTGATGTCTCTTCTGTGTTCCCTTCTCTCCTATCACATTTCTCCTACTCTTGTGCAGGTCATCGCCTCACACCTGGACTTTTGCATTAACCTCTTCCTTCCTCAAGTCTCTACCTACTCCAATCCGTCCTCCACTCAGCTGCCAATGTAACTTTCTCAGATTGCAGGTCTGACCATGTCACCCACATTTGATAAAATCCAGTGTTTCCTGTCACCTCCAGGGTTAGATATAAAATTCTTTCTTTGGTTTTAAAGCCCTGCACAACCTCACCCCTTCCTACCATCCCAATCTTCTTTTATTTTTTTAAATTTTTATTTATTTTATGCTAAACTTAAGAGATAAAACAAGTATTTTCATAACATAGTAGAATAGAAAAAAAATGACTGTACATTTACATCCACTCCATTCTACCTACTTTATGGTCCAATGACAACGACCTTCTTGCTGTTCCTCTCACACAGCACATTCTCTCTCTCAGCTTTTTCACTGTCCTTCATATATAAAATTCTCTCCCTCTTCACCTTGGCTTCTTGCTTCCTGACTTCCTTCAAGTCTCAGTTCAAATATGACCTTGTATAAGACATTCCTGATCCTCTTACAGATTTTATGCACAGTTGTTTGCCTGTTGTCTCCCTCACTGGAATGTGAAGTCCATAAGGGGAGGGACTGTTTGGTCTTTCTTTGTATCCAATGTTTATAATGACTGACTGACTGACTGATCCTAATGATTTGGTTAGTTAGCAGATGGTGATGAAGTAGAAACAACAAGTATAGATTACTCTTTCTAGAAGTTTATCAGTGAAAGAAAGAGGTGACGCAATGAAAGATCAGATGATAGCTTGAGGAGATGACAGAGGTCAAAGGAAGGGTTTTTTAAATTACAAAAGATGGTCCATATTCCTAGATATCATGGATGATGCAATTGTGTAGGGAGAAGGTAAAGAGGAGATATTGGGGTGGAATAGAAGAAAGATAAATGAGCCAGGTCCCCAAATGAAACAGGAGGGGTTAGATTTCCAGAAACAACTGGAATCAAAGAGAAAATGGGAGAGAGAATAGGTGAAGATACAGTGCAATTTTGAAGTCTGAGGAGGAGATGAAAGAGTTGATGATAAATGACCTCAATCTTTCCCAGTAAAATAAAAAGACAAAGAGAGAGATGGAGTCAGAGTCTTGAAAGGAAAGATTCTGAACAACTGCTGTGGGGAAGGTAATAGTCCATCAGACATTAAATGAAGCAGTTGGGAGCCCAAGTGAGATTTGAAAACATGAATTTTAGTGACATGGTTTCATTATTTCCATTATCTTGTGTTCAATGACTTGAGTATAGAACTAGAAGGTGGGGGGCAGGGGTGAGCCATGGTTAAGAATTAGCATGATACAAACAGTGGAAGGACAAAGGGGCAGGGGATCATAGAATATCCATGACGACCAAGTAAACAGCAAAACGGTGATTGGATTCTATAGCCTTATTGGAATATAAAGCATGGTCTAGATTATCTTGGCTGGGACTGGCTCGATACAGTGAATTATGTGAGTTTGGGCTCACTTATGTGAACTAAAACCAGGAACCCCACAGCAGGAGCGTTAAACTTTAATGCAATAAGTCCCCCCGGGCATGGCCTCCAGAAATCTTGTGGCCTAGAGGATGCAGCCGTAGACTGGATGACAAGAGAATCTCCAGGTGGACAGCTGAAGGGGATGTAAAACATGATCTGGGGGTGGTCAGGTCTGCAATAGTGGACTACGTGAGTCAGTATCCACTCTCTCACCAAACAGGAAAGCTCAGCCGTAGGTCCCAGTATAACAAACTACTTTCATCTTTAATAATGGTAGAGTCACCACCCTTGAATTATAATATCAAAGAATTCAGTGTGTTGCATAAAGAAGTAAAAATGTCACTAAAGAATACAAAAATGTGAAGAGTAGCTGGACCAGATCAAGTATACACACAACAGATCTGTGTGGAAGCAGACATAACTTTGAGGGCATTGAAGGGCTGATTCTCAAAAGAGTTGGAAGATTAGAAGTCAAATATTTTAGAGGGGTATGGAGAGGGAAGGAATTACAGCCCTTATAACCAAAGAAGGGCAAAGGTCACTTGAAAGAATTTTAATTATTCTCACTCCATATGCCTACTTTTCCATCTCATTACAATCTTCATGTGAACAATCTACACATACATGGAGATTATCTTTGATAAAGGTAGGAAAGGGGAAATGATGGGCTCTGGAAAATGCTTTTCTACATCAGATAAAATCATTACAGTAGCAAAAATGACTAAAAAGTAGAGAACATCAAAGATCCTATTATATTTGTTTGCTGAGTGTGAACTTGCATTTGATTTGGCAGAGCAAATTACTACCTTAAAATTGACTCTCCTATAAGATATCTCAGGCATATGTCAAAATCATACAAGATTTTTCTGAAAGATGTAACAATAGAGATAACGTTGTTCAATGACCCTCTGCTTATTAAGATAAAGCAAAGCAGAAATCAGGGAGATATATGCTTGTTAAAGATATCTGCCACTGCCATGGAGGATGCCCAGTGCAGAGACCAAATGGAAGAGAGATTCCCTATAAATGCAGAGTTCCTTCGGATGTTTGTTTGTAGATGACACTGTGGTGATTGAATTAATCCCTAGAAAAAAAATGTTTGTTTAGTCATGTTCAGTCATGTCCAACTCTTTGTGATCCCATTTAGGGTTTTTTAGCCAATTCACTGGAGTGATTTACCATTTCCTTCTCAACTCATTTTACATTTGAGAAAACCAAGACAAAGACAGGTTAAGTGACTTGTCTAGGGTCACACAGCTATTAAGTCTGATGCCAGAAAATGGTACATGGCCTGCTAAATGGTCATTTTTAAAAATTCAGCCTATCTATAGAGGAAAAAAAGTGAATTACAGCTGCCTACTTCTAGGCAACGATAAATGTGAATTTGTAGATCTCATCCATCTTTGTATATGTGTCTTATGCAGATATTGCAAATGAACAATGTTTTGGACCCAGAATTGAAGAAGAGTAAGCAGGCTAGATTTGGGAAAGTGTGGAATACTTTTAATGACCCCAAGAGTTTCTCTGAAGCATCAGCCCAACTTTCTAGCCTCACTAGTATTTTGTGAGAAGCAGGACAGGTAGAGATAACTCTCCGAATGAAGAAGATCTGATTTCAAGTCCTACGTCTGACATCCTAACAAGAAACTTGGCCTCTTAGTACTTGAGGCAACTCCCTAAGATGATACATTGCAGAAAAGGGTCCCACTTGCATTAGTAGAAGGTGTTTCCTGATTTAGGAGTTCCCTTTACCAGTGAAATCACAACCCTGATCTCTATCCTTAATATTCTGGTGACAGTGTATGGTGGAAAGTTATGGAAAACCACAGTCATTTAAAAAAAAACCCAAAGCTGTGAGTCAGCTCTATGACAACAGAAAAGCTCACAGGAGGAAGAGGATGCAACATCTCAGCCATGAAGAATCACACCAAAGGGGCATGAAGGATATCATCAGAGATATGGCTAATTGAAAAAAAAAATGGCTGCTCCATCATGTTGTGATAGCCTGGGAGGTCCCACTGGTGTCTACACAATGTCCCAAGCTCTAGTTGATAACCACCAGTACATATTGTTGTTCAGTCACGTCTGACTCTTTGTGACCCCATGGTATTTTCTTGGCAGAGAGAATACATCCAGTTCATTTTACAGATGAGGAAACTGAAGCAAAGAGGCTTAAATGACTTGCCCAGGATCATGGAGTTAGTAAGTGTCTAAGGCCAAATTTGAACTTAGGAAGATAAGTCCTCCTGATTTTAGGCCCAGTGCTCTATCCACTGTGCCACCTAGCTACCCCACCAGTACATTGGGTACTAGATTTATGGTAGGATCAAAACAAGAGCCTCAGGGTAAGAGATTCAGGGGTGGCAATCTGTACCTCTGGAGGGAGTACTTATATCAGTGAGATCCCAGAGCTAATAAAAGTATTAGAGAAAAGGATGGTCCTGAATCATGGAGATGAGAGGAGTAGTAGGTAAGAATTCAGTAGCCATAAGGCAGAAGGAGAACCAGGCAGCAATAAATGTAGACTAACTCTGCTCCATAAGTCTGTTTGTGAGGTTGAAGTTACTTTTGCATGGGAGATGGTGCCCTTGGATGGAGGTATCTCTCCCAATGACACAGAAAGAGGGATCCAAGTCATAGTGGTCTCTACTTGAGCTAACTGAGCTAGCACTCTGGACTTAAGAGTCAGAGGAATGTGAAATACCAGCCACATCCTTGTTGTATGATACTGAACAAGTCACTAAACCTCTCAGCCACAATTTCCTCATCTGTAAAAAGGGAATAATAGCGCCTACCTCCCAGAATGGTTGTGAGGATCAAATGAGATCCCAAGTTAATTGAACTTAAGACTACACTAAGACTTTGGGGACAACCTGTATCATCTTAAGCTATTACAATTTATTATACCTATAGAGATATATCTATTAAGTTATATACCTGTTCAAGCTTAAGACTGTCCTAAGATTATATATGTAAAGCAAACCTTAAAGGGTAATGAAAAGGCTAGCTCTCATTGTCATTATAATTATTAATAAAAAGATGTCTCCCATTTGAAACCCAAATAGTAGAACCCCAGGCAAGGGAAAGGTTTGAGATGGGGAAAGGGGAAACAGCGACACAGAGGAAGAGATAACCAGTAAGGTCCTCTAGTGAAAGCATCCTCTATCAATGATGTCTTCTGGATCAAATCTCCAAAATCAAGTACTGTGATTTATCCATAGTAAAGAAAATGCTCTTTTGTTGCCTTTGATTTGTGAGAGACATTTTACAGGGGAAAAAATATCTATAGAGTGATGGAGAAAGAAACACGAAAGGTGACTCCAAGGTTTAAAGCCTGAATGACTGGGAGAATGGTAGTGTCGTTTTGGGAATGGGAACGGGACAGAGGGCGAAATGGTGAATTTCATCTCATTTGTGCTGAGTTTGAGATGATAGTCAACTATCAAAGGGGTAGTATCTGGTAGACAGCTGGAGAAATGAGCTTGGAGCTCAGCAGTGAGTTCCAGAATGAAAATATAGGGGTGGTAACTGAACTGTGAAGGCAGTTGAACTCTCTGAGGAAAAGTGTAGAAAAAAAGAGGGAAGCAGAAAACTCAAGATAGATCCTTAACGAATTTTATTCAGTTAAGAAGCACTTATTAAGCACTTCCTCTCTGCTAAGCAGTGTGATAAGTGCTGGGATACAACAAAAAGTGGAAATCTAGTCCCTGTCCTCAAGAAGCTTACGTTCTATGGAGAAAAAAACATGCAAACAGCTATGGACATATAAAAAGGAAGAAAAATAAATCAGTTTCCTTTAGAAGCTGGTTTGGAGCTGAGGCCAGTCAGTGGATTCAGAGCACTTTAAGGTTAGGTTTCAAATTTTGTTTTTGGTCACTAGACCTACTGTACTTGTGGGCTGAAACTAGAATTGACTCGCCTTCTTTGGAGTCCTCAAAATTAGAGATGCTCCAAGACCTGCCCATATTGCCAATAGCCATTCTGCTTGCTATCTATAGCAGCCTATCTGTGGCTGCCAGGATTTGGGCAGCATCCTCTCCAAATTTCTCCCGGCTTTATTGACTCCAGTGCCATGACAATACCTTGATGTATTTCTCTCTACCTAATAGGCATTCAGCAAATATCAGAAAGATGTCTCAGGGTAGAAGGAAAAATCAGAACTTAGCAGTGGAACAGTCAGAGGAGATGTAATGAAGTGTAAAATATGCTATTCCCATCTAGTATGCCATGCTGCTTTAATTTACAGAATATATAATTATATAGCATTAAAATTCTAGTACATCGGTCTTGTGGCAAAAACTGAAATGAGAACAGACAAATGTGTTCAATCTGCTTATATGACAATTACTGTAATGGCAATAGGGATTGGTGTAAACTCCTAACTGTTCTCATTATTCTAAGATTGCAGTCTTAGAGTCCTCTCATTCCATGCCCCACCATCCTGAAACTCTCTGCTTGGGTCATAGTCAGATTTGCCTTTTTCTAGAAGTGTGGATATATAGGAGTCATTGAAGGAAGGACCTTTGATCCCTTCAGTGAAGCTAATTCTTGAGTGGAAGATTTCATAGACATATTAATCCATGCTTTTGACTATCTTGAAAATTTGATTTCAAAGCCATGATATGGAATTTATTATCATTCTAGGGGAAATTCTGATCTACTTACTCTCATGTTGTGTGCTTACCAGGAAGTGAAAATAAAATCTACTCACCCTCTGAAGCAAAGTTTTTGAATGTCTTTGGAAGGAGCCAGTTAGTGCATCACTCTTTTTCATTTGCTCTGTGGTGCTTTTATCACACAATGGGAAATAACAGGTATCTTTAAATTTAATTTAGCCTTCATTTAAAAAAAAAGCTAGAAATGGCTCAAAATTTCTTTCACTTATCATTCAATAAATAATTAGTCAATACCCAGGGTCTAGTCATTTTGATCTGTATCTTGCCATTGGACCCACATGGCTCTGGAAAGAGACAGTGAGGCTGGTAACTTTGCACAGCCCTCCCTTACTTAAATCCAATTCACTTGCAAGTCTTGGCATCACCTTCCTCATGTCATTGGTCCCCTCAACTATAAAGAGAACCTATTATGTGCCTGGCTACTATAAAAGCTACAAAAATAAATAAGACACACTTCCTGCCTTATATGCTATACATTCAAAGCCTAACTTAGGGGTTCTTAAACTCTTTTTTTGTCCTGCACTGCTTTGCCAAGTTGGCGAAACCATGCATCCATTTTCAGAAGAATATTTTAAATGCATAAAACAAAATAAGGAAACCAATTATGTTGACGTATAGTTATCAGAATACATATATGTGTCTGTATATAGTATATATATACACATACTATATGTGTATGTATATATGTATATAATAATATATAATATATGCTAAGTAATATATTATATAATTATATTATTTACTATGATATATAATGATTCTATAGAATATATATACATACACACACAGTTCCATAGACCCCAGGTTTAGAACACCTTATGTGGTAGGAAAACAAAATTGAGTTAGAGGAGGGAGAAATTTTCATGAAATTCAAATTCTTTGTCAATGCCTTCATACTTAAAAGCACAGACATCTGCATGAAATTTTTCCTGCTCCCCTAGTAGCAAGTGCCTTCCACCAAAAAAAATTTATCTTGTACTTATTTTGCATATAATATTGCGTACATGTTGTCTCCATGACTCTCTCTTCATGAATGCAGCCTCCTTAAGGGCAGGAAGAGATTTATTTCTGTATTTGTATTCAGTCGTGAATACGGTGCTTGGCAAAGTGGAGTTGCTTAATGAACGTATGTAGATAGATTAATTGAATGATTGATCTGTGATCTCATTTAGACACAATTAGGTGGCACAGTAGATAAAGCATTGGCTCGGGAGGCAGGAAGTTGTTGTTCGGTCATATTTTGGTCATTTCTGACTTTCTGTGAACCTATTTGGGGCGTTCTAGATAAAGAGAGTAGAGTGGTTTGCTATTTCCTTCTCCAGCTCATTTTACAGATGAGGAAATGATTTGTCTGAAGTCACGTAGCTAGTTAGTGTCTGAGATTGGATTTGAACTCAAGAAGATGAATACTCCTGACTCTGGGACTAGCACTATGCCACCCACCTGTCCAGACTCAGGAAGATTGAATTCAAATCTGGCCTCAGACACATACTAACTGGGCAAGACTCTTCCCTATTTCCTTAACTGTAAAATGGAAATAATAATAGCACCTGCTTCCCAGGAGTATTGTGAATTTCAAATGAGATGATATTTGTAAAGCACTTAGCACCTGACCTGGCACACAGAAGATGTTTAAAGGCACATTCTTTACTTCCTTCATTCTATGCATTTGTAGTGTAAAGCACAACCTAAATCATTCACATCATATGCAGTGTTTTGGACCTCACCCTTCCATAAATCCTCCAGAGAGGACATACCTAGTATCCCACAGTCTTTCGTCTAGGGCTTTTGCTGTTTCGTAGCTACCATGGTCACATCCAAGCTGTATATCTGTTATTCCTCACTCTTAGCACGTAATTGGCCTACTTCCCTTTACAGTCATATGAGCGCAAGAGGATATCTTTGATGCCACTTCTTAAACAAATATCATCATCAATAATAAATGCTCGTTGAAGTAAATGAACACTCAGAATTGAATTAGTGATCCCATTTACTTAAATTCGCCACCAATCTTTCCATTTCCCTTTGTGCCACCTTTGATTTTGATTCTTTGGAGACCATGAAGTTCTATGATCTGCAACTAAATATCATCCATGACAGAATACTGGTGTTCAAAAGATGAGCTTTTGTTGTCAGAGGAGTAACTTGGTATCATTAAAAATGCTGTGCAATTTCCCAAATGCAATCCAGCCTGCTTGGCCTCCTTCTAGTCAAATTTAATATTTATCCAAGTTTAATTGGCCCAATAATACATAGTCCTGATGGTTATTGCTGACATCCTCCTGCTTTTCCCACTCTTTTCTTCCTCTAGTGTCTACAGGCCGCTTCTGTGTTTCAGCACCTCCACCACAACCTCTTCAGTTCCCCCTAGAGGTGTACATATTCCCAGGTGACAGTTGTCACTGTCTATCTTACAGTCCATGAGCTCCGCAAAATGTCATCCTCAGTACATTAATTGTCTGCATCACAAAGCTGCGGGTGTAGTTTCTGCTGATTGGATTCTTGATTGCCTAGCCCATTGTTCACTAAATACCTGAGTGTCTTTATTGCTGGGGGATTTATTTTAAATTCTCATATGCCTAGACCCAAATCATCTGTCATATTGTTGTTAACGGTGATAGCGATGATGATGATGAGTTAAGTGGATATATATACTTGCATTACTTCTTTTTAGAAAATACTTTATAAAGGAATCACAAGTTTTGGAAAAGAAGTATACTTTCTTCATCTTAGAAGTTCACAGTAGATGATTTTTTTAATGGCATTTCCAGTTCTAGGGTTTACAACCCCAGACATCTTTGAAGGTGGGAAAGGAAGGGAATAAGCATTTATATAGTGTGTACAATACGCCAGGCACTGTATAAACACTTTTTTACAAATACTTTTTAACTTGATTTTTACAGCTCTGTATAGTAGGTTGCAGTTATTATCTCCATTTTACAGTTAAGGAAATTGAGGCCAAGATTAAGTGACTTACCTAGGGTCACACAGTTAATAAGTGACAGGATTTAGAGCAAATTTTAACTCAGCTCTTCCTGATTTCAGGTCCAGTGCTCTATCCACTGTACCACCAGCAAATGAGAGGAAAAAAATCTAGGCTAATAGGAGACACATGGGAAATTCAAGATGGAGAAGAAAAAAGAGCATGGTAGAAATAGAGACACATGATGTAAAAGATGTGGGTTTAGACAAGAAAAACAATTAGAAATTTTACATATGAAGTCTTTAAGTAAGAGCTAGCAGGGAGTGCTTAGGTTTTGCAAGTCCACCAGTCCTTCAAACCCAAGTTGTGGAACTAAGTAGCTTGCTAATAAAACAAGGGCCATTCGGGCATTTCATTTCTGAAGTTGCAAGTAGAATAGAAGCGCTATTTAATGATTTGGGATCCTTCATGGAGATGGGACTTAAGAATCTAAAGATTGAGAGCACTTAATTTATTAGATGATGATGATGAAACAGGAGGATCTGGTGACCAAATATTAGGGACTGTATGTAAGGAGGATTTTGTTGTCCCTTTAGAGATAATTACTCAGCATCCATGACCATGGGAATGTCTACTTCCCAGGTGTGACATAATAATTCCCAGATTAGTTCCAAGGATTCTAGATAGTAGTTTTTAGAATCATAGTGACAGACAGTCCTACTGAGGCTGCACCATGAGAGACGGGAATGACATAATTGATATTTACTATGCTTGTGCAGAATGATTATATTGCTAAAGTTAACCTGTGAGCTTAATGTTGGCAAGATGCCTTCTTTTGTCTTATTGCCCTATAAAAACAAGTGGGCATTGGTCAGTGAATGAGGGAAAAGCAGGGGGAATCTGTGTATGCCTCAATTGGCCCCCATTGAGGCTTGAGGGGATTTTAGAGTGTGCATAAGCTGTGCCTGTGTCAATTGACCCCATTGAGACATCAGGGTAGTTGCTCCCCCTTCTTGTTGGCCCCTGTGAGAAGGGTGATTCGGGAATGCTATCGGAGCTTGATCTCCCGACAACTATCTGAGAAGCCTAGACTAGGATAAGGCTGATTATTAACCCCTCCAAAGGTGTCTGCCTTTCTGACCAGATCAAGAGTGAACCTGTTAGAGACAAGAGATCAAAACCTTCAGTGCCTCCTGTGTGTTTTCTCTTTAACAGGGACAAAGAAGAATAAAGAGCCTGAGAGGGGAATAAAAAAGCCCTCCCTGGTTTTTAAAACGGTAGCATCCCCTACCATGTTGGAAAGTGGAAGGGGAGAGAGATTTAATAGATGTCAAACTCCCAGTTCAAAATATCTCAATATTTGTTATTAATAACCAAGTAGGAGATTTCAAAGGTGGAACAGGTAGAGGTCAATGACATCCATATACAGTCAGCAAATGAAGTATAGGAAATAGGTGTTAATTAATCAGCCAACCCAGTAAGCATTTATTGAGCCTACTGCATGTCAAACAGATATCAGTGGGAGATTACGTGATATCAATAAGATAATGAATGAAGAAATGGATGAAGAAAAATAAATGCAAGAATCCAGAAGGACCTCCAAAGAACTGTGCCCAAGGGAGAAATAAACTGCTAAGAGACCAGTGCCTTGGAAACTGTAGTTGGAGGAAACGAATGGAAGGAGAAGATGCTCATCCATTTTAGCTGCAACAATCAAGGAGAACAGGGATTCATAAAGGGTTTCTGATTTAGCAGAAAAAAAGTCATTGGAGGCCTCAATGAAAGCAATTTTTATGAAGTAAGGTGTATAGAATCTGAACAAGAGTGGGATGAGGGGAGCAGGCTTCTCTGTTCTTCTACCCTGTTTGCTGGCTCAACGGAAGCAGTAAACAAACCCTATTCCCAGAACTGTGCTGACAACATTGATGATGGTGGTACACAAATTAGGAGGTAAACAAAAAACCATGTTAATTTCAAGCTCCATTAGAAACACAGGCAGAAAAAAAAATCAACTTCTGCCAAATAGAAAAGGTCAAAATCGGTGGGGAAAGCAACTTTTCTTATTGAGCTCCTAAGAGACTATTAGCAACAATGAAGGGGTTTTGTTTTTCTTCCTTTTTTTGTTTTCTTCCTTCCCTCCTTTCTTTCTCTCCCTTTCTCATTCTCCCTTCCTTTCTTTTCTGTTCCCTTCTTTCTTTCCTTCCTTCCTGTCTTTCTCTCTTTTTTCTCTCTCTCTGTCTCTTTCTTTCTTTCTTTCTTTCTTTCTTTCTTTCTTTCTTTCTTTCTTTCTTTCTTTCTTTCTTTCTGTGAGCCATGGAGTTCTTATTGATGTTCCTGAAAAGTATGTGTTGGGAGGAACGAAGCTTATAATTTACTTTCATCACATTTTATTTTTCAGGAAAAAGGAAAAAATATAAAGTAAATGACTGGTACATGGCTAGAAGGCTGCATCTTAGAACTGTTTTTTATTTTGCTGCTTGCATATAAGGCTTTTTTTATGGACCTCCAATAATGTTTATAACCTTGACATGACGCACATGAAATATCTTTCCTTTGAAGACCATAACACACATATTCTCTTGACATTATGCTGACATAGCATAGTCTTGTCTAAAAGACCTCAGGGCCTTTTAATCTCTGTGTAAAATGTGTCATCCATCCCAGATCAAGCCTGTGAAATGCACATATGCCCTTCTCTCATTTGCTTATATTGTACCAGATGATACTCAAGTGAAAACAGATAGCCCTTCATGAATTCCTTTTTATGTCATAGTGGTAGACAGTCTTAGTCTTTGATGGTGAATGTTCATCTGTTAATTTAAGACCACATGTATTAACTTAGTTTCCTTCTGCCTGTGTTCTGTTAGCAGTGATCACATACTACTTTATTACTCTTCACTTCTGTATCCCCTGGGATACTTATCACAGTAGACTCATTCAGTGCATTAAGCATCAACCTGTAGCAATGCCAAAACACCATGTAATAATGGAAGGAAGGCTAGCCTTGGGATCAAGACTTGATTTGCCCTTTCAAATATAGGTGCTATGTGACCAGGGATGAGGGGCTTGGCCAACTCTCTAAGACTTTCAGTTAAAGATGAGTTCTTGATCTGTCTTTACTCACAGAGGAAATTTTCATACTTGGGAATTTCCTATACTGCAGAAATCACAGGTCCAGACCCTCATCTCACCACCACTACCATAGGAAAAAAACTGTAATTTAAAAGAGAAATAGAAAGATATTGTACTGGGAATCGGAAGACTTTGTTGACATAGTCTTGATTCAACCATTTATTGGATGGTGAGCTGCTGGTGACTTTAGGGAAGGAAGTCACATGAAGTCTTTGGTTTCAGTTAGGCAAATAGATGTTCTCTAAGATCCATTCCAGCTCTCATTTCCATGTCTATGAAGACTTAAATGAATTTTAAAAACCCTGAAATTTTAATTCCACAATGCACATTGAGACTATTGAGGACCAGAGAAGTTAAAGGATTTCCTAAAACATGAGGGTTAGATTCCAAAGGTAATAAATAATAGCACATATTTACTGTCTTGCATTTTTTACTAATGTTTCACATATGTATTCCCTGGTTTCCTATCTATTCCATCAACTTGTGGTGAATAAGATGTGCCTTAACATTTCTTTTCTATTCACCTTAGTGGCTGTGTACACACATCAGAGCTATACAATAACTACTTATTGAGTGAATAAATAAACTGAGCCACTCACAGTCCCTTGATTCTGAATCTTCTTTCTCATCCAGATTGATCATATCTTTTATCTCTTTCTGTATATTGTGCAATTTACACGGACTTTATTTTTCCCTTCGAATCCTTCCCCCCTCCTCACTGATCCTTCAGAGAGATAATTCTGTAAGATATTATGAATATTTTTATATTTGCAAAAAATGTGTCTGTATATTTACTTTTTCTTTGGTCATTGGCCTAACTGTTGTATTCCCTCTCCTTCTATAGGGTAGTTTACAAGTGAAAGAGAGGGAGAGCAAACATGTATTTATTAAATGGCTATGTGTGCTAGATACTGTGCTAGGTACTGCAGATAACACACACACACACAAAATAAAAAGTGTCATAAAATTTTTGCCCTCATGGAGCTCATATTCTAATGGGGGAGACAACACTTATAGGAAAATAGTGGCCAGGGAAAGGTGGCAATACAGCAAGATGCCCAGGTAGGTCCTGGTTTGGTTTTCTTGAAGGTGACTTCATAGCTTGGTCTGAGGCAGATTTGAGTTGATGGTTTAGGTAAAGTTGTACTCACTAATGAAAACATCTCAGCACCTGAACATAATGTTTTACTTTTTCTTTGCCATTCATGTCTACATTTATAAATGCCCACTAACTCCTGATTCAGGCTAGGAGTATATCTTTTTGAATTGTAACAATTTTGAACTTGGGGTCAAAAAGACCTTAGTTAATACTACCCCATACACTTAACACCTACATAACTCTGAGCAAGTCACTTAAATTCTTTAAACTTCAATTTCTTTCTCTGTAAAATAAGTGAGTTGTAGTCAATGATTTCTAAGGTCCCTTCTGGCCCTAAATGTATGATCCTGTGATCATTATGTTAAAGATTCCAAAATCTATCTCTCTACTTCTACTCCATCTACTGAGCTATAGGCCCCCAGGTCCAACTGCCTACCTGAAGGTCCCACAGGTACCTCAGATTGAACATGTCCCAAACTAAGCTTCTTGGCTTTCTCTCTAAGCCTGTTTCTCCATTTCCTCTTTTTTTTCCAGTGAAACCACCATTTCCCAAATCTCCCATATTTGAACCCATTGTAATACATTCAGTTCTTTTCTCCTTTTACCTCCTAGGTATTCCCAGTTCTGAGAATCTCTACAAACTATTTTCCATCTCCTCCCAGGGGTCAAAGACAAAATTGTACCCTACATTCCCAAGTTCAGTGCTGGATCTGTGAATGACCGGGAGTGCTGCCTTTTTAAAAAGGATAGATTGACTGAAAAGATTCACACCCATTAATAGAAGACCAGCACTTCATTCTAGTCGCATGGCCATTACTGCCCCTTTTCCTAAGATTTGCTGTTCTGACTAGATCTGGCAGGATAGCAGGGCAGTGCATAATTATTCCCTTATAACTATATATTATTATATATTAATATGTATATTATGTTATTAATAATAATAGTTAACCACCACTTATCTGGCATTTACTATATGCCAGGCAGATGCTAAGCAATTTACAGTTATTGTCTCATTTGAACCTCGCAACAACCCTTGTAGGTAGGTGCTAATATTATTCCCATTTCACAGATGAGAAAATTAAAACAAATATGGGTTAAATGACCTACCTAGGACCACATAGCTAGTAAGTATTTGAGGCCAGATTGAACTCAGGTCTTCCTGACTCCAGAGCATGCACTTTATCCACTGTTCCACCTAGCTGCCTTTTGTGTCTATATTGTAGATTCTGATCTTAGTATATGTCTTCCCCCATTAAATTATAAGCCCCTTGAGACCAGTTCCTATTTCACTTTGTCTTTGTATTTCCTTACCCCCAGTACAGCGCCTAGCCCATTATTGGTACTTAATAACTCTTTTGATTGATTGCTTGATCATTCCAAATAGCTAAAAAAAAATTACGTACCAATCAACAATGACAATATTGCAGCTAATTATGCTCCTAATGCCTTGCATAGTTTTTTGTTCAGCTACTCTAATTATGAAACATATTTTGTATTATTTTGTATGATATGTTTATGTTTGGATGTGTCTTTCTACTCACCTCCACGAAGGAGAAAGCAAGACTTCCTGTTTGCATGGAGGCAACCTAGATTTCTTAAAGACTTTGTCTGCAGAGAACAAACTGTGAAGGACTTAAAAAGATGGACAGGCCCAGATTACAGACCCAATGATGGACCACATGTCTGTTGATTAAGGGTCAGATTTTCTAAGTTTGGATCATTTTTACCCAAGCAGCTCTCCAGGATCTTCTACTAAATTGTTGAGTCCCTCTAACATAGTGATGTCATTTGGCCCATTTTGAGAATGAAGGAAAACACCCAACCACCAACCAGCAATATCCCTATTTTCTCGCTCTCATTTTCCTTTTTGTCACTTTAACAAATCTGATGGGTGAGAAGTGATACCTCGAAGTCATTTTAATTTTTGTTTCTCTAATTACTAGTAATTTAGAGCATTTCTTCATATGGCTGTTTATAGCCTTGGGGTTTTTTCTTTTGAAAACTGCTTGTTCATATCTTTTGACCTTTTGTCAATTGGAGAATGGCTCTTATTCTTATAAATTTGTCCAAGTTCCCTATATAGTTTAGAAATGAGACCTTTATCAGAGAAATTTGCTTCAAATATTTTTCCCCATATTTCCACGTTTTTTCTAATTTTACCTGCACTGATTTTGTTTTTACAAAAACTTTTTCATTTATGATATTAAAATTATCCATCTTACCTCATGTGAACTAAATAAAAAATAAATAAATTCCATACTCTAAATTGGACCTCTTGAGATCATGATTGGACCTCTCTGAGCCACTTAACCATCTCTGGAATCATTTTCTGCCCCATTTCTGGGCCAGATACTCTTTCTCACCCTCCCCCTAAACACACATACACACACACACGCATCCTTGTTCAGAAAGTTGCAATAAAGTCGACGCTACTATTGCCCATTACCATAAGAAAATGTAGATGACATTAAAAAAATTAGTAAAAATGTATTTTAAGAAAACTTAAGTTGTTGAGGGTTTGTAATCTACATCAACAGAGATAAGATACCTGATGATGAAAGCACAAATCCTTGAAAGCCTAGCACCATGTGTGTGAGTACATGTGTATGTATGTGTGTATATACATATACATATATGTGAATATATGTATGTATGTGTGTACAAAAGTATATGTTTGTTTTAAACTAGACCTATGATTTCAGTAGTATATGAAACTTCCAGTAAGGAAACTCCCTCTACCAATGCTGATGAGTACTTATGTAGTCTCAGAGAGTTGTTTGGGGATACTGAAAACTTAAGGTACTTGCCAAGGGTCACAGTCAATATAACAAAGATTTGGAAAAATATAATCTCTGCCCTCTCAGAGCATCTAATATGGAGATATGATCCCAAAAGGGTACTCTAGCATTCAAATATTTATGGTAAGTACCAAAGAAAGGTAGAACCAAGTGGTCCATGAGATTTTGTAGGCATAGAACACATGGCTTTGGTGCATCCAGTTAACAAGATACTGAGTCCTTTCAATGCAGCATTTTTCATGCTTCCTTTTCATCACTCATAATTGTATAAAACACTGTACTCCTAATGAACAAATATTTTCTACTACTTTTATTAGATCATGGCCTGACTTTTGTTTAGGGATGACATTTCCAATATTTCATTTCATCCTTTAGGACACATTTCATATGCAATGATAGCTAAAAGAAATAGCTTTAGGAGGGGCTCTGACACATGTTCTTGGATTCAGCTTAATTTCACAATAGATAACTAGAGTATCATTTAGAACATTAAGTGTGTGCCTGCTGCACAGCATCATTAAGATTTGAATTGAGAGAAAATGCAATCGGTACAAATAGCTTTATAGGACCTCCCTGCATGTAAGCCCATATCAGAAGGGCACCTAAGCTGACAGTTAGATGAAGCCAAAACGTAGTAGCATGAGTTACCACAAAGTGAGTGCTCAGACAGGAAAAATATGTTTTAGGATTCTGACATTGTAATTTAGCAGATTAAAGAAATCTAGCTCTCCTTCCACGCTTCATTGTTATGTTGTACTTAATTGAAGATAAATTGAAAATGCATCAATACTAGGAAAACTATCTTCCTGGGGTTTCATTCATTTAGTGTCTTGTTGCCCTTTATATTCTGCATTCCCAATTTTCAAGTCCAAGTGAAAAAAAAATCCTTTTCCTCTCCTTGCCAGCTCAAGCTGTGTTCACTCTCCCGCTCCCATAATCACCAGTAATAAAGATCCTGCCTTCAGAACTTTGCTGACAATCCCGTTGACAATACATGAGGCTGAATAGAATGTGCATGCTCGTCCGTAGCTATAATAGCTCCATAAGCCCTAAAAGTAGTAAAAATTTCCTTTAACCAGATGTGACTGTTTAGATGCAGCCAGACACCCAGAGAGCAGATGTTCCAAGGAAGAAGGCACAATGTGTCACTTTTCCTTCTCTAACCACATTGGATTATTTTTTTTCTTCTTTTGCTGCCTAATGAATGACAACCTTGGCACCATGGAGTGGGTACTTTGTAGATTTCCCACAGGGGTCTTTTTGTCTTTTCCCTTATTTATACATCCTTTCATTAAAAATCTAAGTTCCGGTCTATCTTTCCCTTCAGTCAGCCTTACAAATATGGTTTTTGTGTGTTGGACTATTCATAAATTATTAATGACACATTGGAAAAGGCTTTCAGAAACCAGCCTTCCTGACGTGTAACTAATAATATTTTCAGCAAAGCTTCAGGGTGCAGAGATGCTCGAAGCTTCCCATCTAAAGTAAACTGGCGAAGCTTTTCCTCCTTGGGTAAAACAATTAACTTCACATTTCATTTGCAGATGAGATGATGGCATGCATTTAAGCTGATGATGTCTGTCAAAATGGTGTCAGTCTTTTCAACCTGCTTAGCTAGGGTAAGAGTTGAGATTGCTTGAGGAGCACCAGGGTTTTGGGATAGAATTCAAAGATTTTCACTCCTCAGGAAAGAAGGTGGCATTCCCAGCTGTCAAACTGGAAGTGCTTTTTTTTTTCTTCGTTACTTATAAATTCAGACTCTCCATTGATTCCCTCAAGTGTCAGATGGTACTTCTTTGCTGAATGTGTACTTCCCCTAAACTAACCTGATGGATAGAGAACCTTGTGCAAGAATTGTGTGCTAATCAGGCCCCAGAAATAGATATGAAGTGCATAGAAATGTAAATGGGTAGAGTGATGGGAGGACCCAAAAATGGGTGTCCCCAAATGTTTCGGTGATGATTACATTCCTGTTGATGGACATATGGGAAATTTACACTGCCTTCAGTCTGAGAAACTAGAAAGCATCTATTTTAGCAAAGTCCTGAGAAATTTAGCATTCTGTATTTATTTTTCCTTCTGCTGCTTCTGCTTATTAGTTACTAGGAGTGCCATCTCAAATATAGAAATGCACATAGAAATGGATCTGTGATCTCATCCATGCAGGTTTTCCAGTGATGATCTCCACCCAGCTATGGCTATCCATCTTGTGTGACCCCTTGTATGTTTCTTCCCCTGAGTTATCCACTGAAGCTTTACTAAATATAATTCCTTGTTTGTTCCTGATATCACAAAGGAGTGAATCTATACAGTGACTGTGAGTATTTTACTATACGAATAGTAAAGAGCAGCAGAGTCTAGCACATCAAGCAGAACTGATAGTCAGGGGACCAAACCTCAAAGTCCCACAGACATTCCATGCTTCCTTAAACCAGACTTGGTAAACTGGATTTATTAGGTCGTGAAAAGAGCAATGAGCTATCTAACAAATGTGAAAAGAGTACTTTGAGCTCATGATGTCTATGACATGTAGATAGCCTCATGACACAACGGTGATGTCACTTTGCTCCTCTTCGAACACGAAGGACAACCATCAACCAGATAGCCTCAGAATCATCTGTTTTCTACCTGCCCATTAGCAGATGGTCCACCATTGGTTCTAAAACTCAGACTTACCTCACTCACTCTTTTATTATATATCATAGACATGAGTTACCTGTTCACTTTGTGCGTATTACATGCTGACAGTTTCATTGCAAATGAGAAAAACTGTAGTTAGAAAGACAAACTTGTGGGGAGGAAATGCATAAGAAGGCTAAAACTATATTGACTTTAATTGTCTTCCATTTTAAATTTCATTGGTATGGTGGATAATCACAAGTAGTGGTACTACTGTCTTTAAAACATCCAAGGCTCTCAAAGCATGTTTTATTGAGTTTAGCAAATCAATAAAATATGGGTGGTCCATGCCAATTTAATCTAAACAATATAATTTACTATGACTTTTATATTGAGCCTATTTCAGATGGTTCACCATGTGGCATTTTCCTTCTTTTACAGACAGTCATGTGGAGGCACAAATGAAGGAGACATACATTTACATCTTCAAAAAATTCAAGAATGTTTTTAGTTGTTTTACTAGTCATTTCTCTACATACCTGCCCCCCCACACCACTGCCATTGAACTCTTTTACACCTTCTACACACACACACACACACACTTAAGCAACACCAGTTGACACAACAACTTCATTTAATAAAATATGCCAAATTCTCCACCTGTAGCTCATCCTCCACTGCCATGCCTCTGTTGAGAAGAAAAAGATGTATTTCATCCTCTATCCTTTAGACCCTAGATTGAACATTACCACTAATCAGAGTTGTTCTGACTTTTAATGTTGTTTTCATTTACATTATCATCATTATAATGTATATTGTTCCCCTGGTTCTGCTTGCTCTGCTCCGCATCAGTTCACACATGTCCTTCTGTGTTTCTCTGAATTCCACATATTTTTTCATTACTTAGAATGAAATAGAAAGGCATCTAGGTGGATAGAGTGCTGGGCTTAGAGTCAGGAAGACCTGATTTCAAACCCAGCCTCAGATGCTTATAGCTGTGTGATCCTGGGCAAATCATTTAATCTTATTTCCTTCAGTTTCCTCATCTGTGGAATGAACTGGAGAAGGAAATGGCATGAAAACCCCCAAAATGTGTCACAAAGAGTCAGACATCTCTGAAATGACTCAGCAACAAAGAAACAGTATTCTATTTATAGGCTTAATGACTTGTCCAGCCATTCCCCAATAGTTGGACCCTACCTTGTTCTCACTGTTGCTTTGTTTTTGCTATTATGGAATGCTTTTATG
Organism: Bettongia penicillata ogilbyi; assembly: GCA_023548195.1. Lineage (NCBI taxonomy): Eukaryota > Metazoa > Chordata > Mammalia > Diprotodontia > Potoroidae > Bettongia > Bettongia penicillata. The sequence continues at coordinate 3,268,083 of JAJHZJ010000300.1, forward strand.
GATATTTGGAGATATGAAGCCATTCTTTCTGTTTTATACCTTCCTTCTTGGCATGTGTGCCCAATAGTAGGGTCCCTGGGCCTATGAAGAATTCTATAACTTTTACAAAATTCCAACCTGTTTTCTTGGAATGGTTATATCAATTTTACAGCTCCTCCAGCAGTGTCTTTATGTACTCCTCTTCCCATGGCCCATCTGTTATTGACGTTTTCTTCTGTTTTGTATCATCTTTTCCACTTTGAAAAGTAAACAACAGAACCTCAGAGAACTTTTTGCCTTTTTCTTATTACTCATAATTTGAAGCAGTCTTTCACGTGATTATCGATAATTTGTGATTCTTTGAAAAAAAAACTTTGTCCAGTGACTCTTGGTCTTATTTATCTCATGTCTTGGATATCATAATCATCCAGAGGTATTTGATGCTAATTTTTTTTCCCATTCAGCAATTTCTCTTCTTATTCTAGTTACCTTGATTTCATTAGGCAAAATCATTTTCACTGTAAATAAAACTTTCTTTGATTTTAGAATCAGCTCTATCCTTTGTTTGACTAAGAATTTACCCTGAAATTGTTGTGGTGAAAGGTACCTCCTCCTGCCATCTTCTAATTTTTTTTTTTTTTTATAACAATGTGACCTTTTATATTCAGGTCACCTATCCATGTGCCTGTTTTATAGAGTATATACTAGTGACCTTCAAAGGACAGAACTATTACTAATTCATGGCTCTGTGCCTAGAAATTTACCAGCCTGATTGTCTGTTGCTTTACACTGACCTAATGCTGATAGCAACCTTAGAAGTCTGGTTTCCAGACAAGAAAAAGAGACAGTCACTTAAATATTTCCTGTGTGTCCATGTGTCTTTTATTCCTCCTGTTAAGAAAACCTTGTGGGTCACTGATAAAATATTGGACACCGTGATTTTTCTGGGAATAAAATGGCATCCTCTGATGTGAGGAAAATGCCAGGAAGTTCGTAAATATTCCCATCACAACTCTGGACATTGGGAAATAAGGACTCTGAGACATCAAGCAGTGACTGGAAACTTGCCTGATTTGGTTTCATTTAAAGACAGCAGAGCATAATTAGACCATAAGGGGAATTCTGTTTTCCATCCCCAAGGGTGTATGATTAGTAAGTGATTTTCCATGTCACTCCTGTTTTCTACTTCCTGAATTTCCCCTACCATTGGAAAGACTGGCTTCTGAATAGAATTAGTAGAACAGCAGTATCTAAGATACTGAGCCACATTACTAACCAAAGGAATTTTTCTGTCTTTCATTTCCATCTCGCAGATCCATGGGGTATCTCAGTTTTGCGTGGGGATTTTTTTCTTTCATTTCACACATTCTAAACAACATAATGATAGACCTTTCTCTGTTTTTTTTTAAATATAAAAAATCAAATCGTGTTAGTGTCCCAGACAAGGGAATAGCTTTGATACATATAGAAAGTATAATATTCATCCCTCTAAAATCAAGATTTCCATTGTATTAGGAATTATACACAATTAAATTCAAATACAGACCTAAGCCAGGGTTTTAGTTAAGCTAATTAATAAAATAATTAGTTCAGTGAAGTAATGAATGAATAATCCTAGCAAACTGAGGTGTGGTTAAAACTATAGGTAGAATTGAACATAAAGGTGCCTTAAAGCTTTGCTTTCAGTAGAGAGAAACTGTTCCAAGTTGAAAGTCCAATGATGCCAGTAGAGGAATGAAACAGTTTTCATCTTTGAGAGACTTTATTTGTTGAATGTGAGAGGTACAAAGAACCTCAAATCCTGCTTCCAACAGAAAGTCAAATTGTGGCCCAAAGATAATAATCATAGCTAACATTTATATGGCATCTAGTGTGTGCTAGGCACTGTACCACTTAAAATTACAATAATTTATAATTGTTATCTCATTTGAATCTCACAACAACCCTGGGAGGTAGGCGCCATCATTATCTCCATTTTACAGATGGAGAAACTGGGGCAAACAGTGATTCAGTGATTTGGTCATAGTTTGTGTAAGTGTTCCTGGATTTGAACTCAGGCCTTATAGTTCTCTATCCACTGCACCACCTGGCTGCTTCTGAATGACTCTGGTAAGGTCATCCAACCAGTTAGAGTCAAAGCTGACATTAGACCACGGGTTTCCTGACTGCGCATATAGTCATTGCCCTTTCTACAATACCATCGGTTCTTTACAAACTGATAAAAACATGAGGTAGTAGATAAAGACTGAACCTGTGATTTTATTGATATGGGTATGAGGACCTTTCTCTCCCATTGCAGATCAGCACATTCTCTTCAACTTAAAGTCTTAGAAAGTTGTCTAGATTAGGACTTCTTAAACTTTTTCCACTGGTGACCCCTTTTTGTCATTTTTTTTTGGCAGCATTGCTTGATTGTTGTGTAGCCTGAAGACATACATGCGCAGTGCAAAGTGTGCATGCTGTGTGTTCTAAACCAAGGTGCAATGAAGTTACACAATGCACCTTGGGCAAGTGCTGCCAGAAACACCTGATTCATCACACATTTGATTTTTAAGTAATTTTTGGTCTTTGTGTGGTCAGAAACCTTTTAGCACTGCCAATTTTTTCTTGACCACAGAAGTGCTGGTCTAGAGCACTGAAAGGTTAAGTTGTTCAGTCAGCATCATGTGACCATTATGTGTCAGAAACATGAAATGAACCTAAATCTACTTAGTTCTAAAGGCAGCTTTCTGGGGCAGTTAGGTGGTACAGTGGATAGAGTGCCCAGCCTGGAGTCAGGAGGACCTAAGTTCAAATCTGGCATAAGACACTTTTTAGCCTCCAAAAAATAAAAAAGTAAAAGTAGCTCTCTGTACTCTTCACTGGAGCTGTCAGACATGCTACCCTCACCCCCACCCTATGGTGGAAGAAATACTCCCAGTGAGGCTGAACTAGACTAACATAGAATTGGGAGGTATTTACTAAAATAAGTACAAATATAATAGAACATAGATGGGCCTGGAGTGAGGAAGACCAATTCAAATTTGTCCTCAGAAATTACTAGCTGTGTGACCCTTGGCAAGTCACTTAACCCTGTTTCCTCATCTGTGAAATAAGCTGGAGAAAGAATTGGCAAACCACTCCAGTACCATTGCCAAGAAAACCTCCAATGGGCTCATGAAGTGTTGGACATGACTGAAACAACTGAGTAAGAACAACAGCAGTGTTAATATGTGGTTTTCTAAGTCAATTTGAAACCCTCGGGGATTCTTATGTATGAGTTTAGTGGCCCTATTTCTATTTGAGTTTGACCTCACCGATCTACACCATGTTGCCTTTATAGATTGTTAGCTATTGTCCATTTTAGGGTCTTATAAGTATGCCTGTGTTCTACAAAACTATTAAAATAGCATTACGGTGTCCATACCCATTTTTTCCCTTTGAAATAATCAAGCCATGCTACTTTGGCAAGGAATTTTTCACATAGCATGCTTACCTCCAAGCCCTGAAGAAGCCAGGTTAGAAGAAAAAGATCAGTGAACTATAGTCGCTAGCAAGACTGGATCCCTTTGAGAGGTAGGGAGGGATTGGCTAGTGTTATGTTCCACAATAGAATAAGAAATCTTGTGCTACATTTTCCTAAGTTTCTAGTCAGTCAGGCAATAAACACTTAGGAGGCACTACTATGTGATAGACACTGTGCTTAATACTGGAGAAAGGGAAAAGACAATCTCTGTCTTCAAGGAGAATACATTCTAATGGAGGAGAACAGCATACATCAAGATGCTGAAAAGCGGGAAGGAGAGAAGCTACCTTCAGCAGAGAAGACCAGAGAAGGGAAACTGGGTGGGAAATGAAGAAAGGACTGACCTGGGTGCTCTCCTTAAATACTAGGAGGAGCTCTCCATCTTCCAATCAACAGCAACTCTCCAGGGGCACTCCCTTTTCAACTTCCATACATGGCACCATTTAAGACTGATGCTTAGATTTATTTCTTCTAGTGAGAGAATCATTGGATTTAGAATGAGGAAATGTTTGGCCGAAATCTCAGCTCTGATACTTGACACATACTTATGTGATCTTGAACATGTCATTTAAATGTTCCGAGCCTCAGTTTCCTTGGCAAGTTGAGACTAAATAATATCTACAAACCTTTCAAGGTATAGGATCTATGAGCTTATTAACTAATGAGTAAGTTAACTGATACATTGGGTGAAGGCTTTACAAGTGAAAAGTCAACTAACTTTTCCTATTTGACTCTATGTGAAAATTGTTGCCTGATCCCTAATCTTAAAAAAAAAAAAAGTTTAATAAAGAGGTGTGATAGAAGGTGGTGTAGCACAATATAAAGGGGACCCAATTTGGAGTCAGAGAACCTAGAATCAAATCTTGGCTTTGCCTCTTCTTCCCCATGTGACTATAAATAAATCATTTAACCATCTCTGGGCCTCAATTGTATCATCTGTAAAATGAAAGAACTAGACTAGATGGACTCTAACTTCCCTTATAGCCATAGATCTATGATCATACTTCTTGTGACTTGAAACAAGTCAAGATAGTTGTGTTAAGTAAGTAGTTTTATTTGTCTGCTTTGTCATTGCCAACTACAGATGGCATCTAGTCCTGTAATCTTTGTATCTCATGCCACTTTAAGAAATATCGTTTAATAACTATCTCAGTTTTCAATAAGTACAAAATCGTGCCCATTTAGGAGTTTAGGGAAATCAATCATGTATTTCCCAAGAAAGCATTGAAAGTGGTTAAGTATCACAGAAGTAATAACCATGCACAGGGAGGTACAGTCCAACCAAGACTGCAAATCAGTCATTACTATACATCCTCACGGTCATGCTAACAAGAATTCCTGACTGCTGATCTCCTACCTGAGGAGACAGCATCACATTAATGGCACCTCCCTTCATATCCTGTGCTTCTGAACATGCAACAGACAAATGCATGGGAAAGTTATCATGGACAATTGAAACACTTTGGAGACTACGTGCCTGTCAGCCACATGGTACAATTCCACTCGTTCCTATTGCTCAGATTGTATCTGAAAGGAAAAATGTTTAACTGCCTGCCATTTTGAGATGGTGTTGCCAGAGAAGCTCTATCTCGTTGCAGTTTTAGGGGGACATTAACATGATCTAGTGGTGTCTCTTTTTCAACCTATCAATTAGGGAAAGAGCAGGGGGTTGATGTGATTTATTAGACAGACACAAGATGGATAGCCCTGGAAAATCTCATCTAGGCGAGAGCAATTGGAATTGCCAGGACGCCAAAGTTTGCCTCGTGAAACCCACAGAAGTCTTGACGAGGTTTGGCTGACTTACTCTGCTAAATGAAACCACTGTGGCGATTGTCACAAGGTGATTAATAAAGTATATAAATCTTAACTATGGAGGGATAAGACGAATTGAGGTATGTGCATATCCAAAATGGAATGAAATTGTACAGCAGTCACCAGTCAGTGCCTCTTGGAGCTGCTCAGACAAAATGATGTCCTCTTGGTTGTATAAAGACAACAAGGGAGCCTTGGCAGAGTGCTGGCTATAGAGTCCAAAGATCAAGGTTTGAGTTCTAGGCTACTTAATTGAAGGATCACAGGTTTAGAGTTGGAATAATAGTGTTTGTAGTATTCGTGGAGGCTTTAAGACAGGCAATGTATCCTCACAACAGCCCTCTTGTAGGTACAACAGGTATTGGTCTCAGATTGAGGACTTCATTCATGGAGGGAACTCTCACTGAGGAAACTAGTTCTACCAATGCAGACTGATAATGGTTCTGTAATTTATAGGCTTAGAAAGTGTTCTGGGATACTAAGAGGCTAAGTGACTTGCTTAGGGTCACTTAAACCTAGCACTTCCTAACTGAGAAGTTCATTCTTATCTGCCAAAATACCAAAGGTATCGTTATTCTTTCCTCCTTCAGCCCCTCCACCCACCCCAGCCCTCATACACCCTCATGGATGAAGGAATTGAGCCTCACTGAGATTAAGAAACTTGCCTAAGGCCATATGACGTTTCAATGTTAGAGTCTAGATTTAAACCCAAATCTCTCCCCCTCAAAGTCTATTGATTACTCCTTCTACTGCTCCTGGCCATGGTTTGAGGCCTTTTTGGAAGAGATCTTAAAAATCATCTAGACCACCCCCATGTTTTATAATGGGGTCCAGAATTATTATGTGACTTACTTGCTTCATACCCTTGCTAAGTTTCTACCTCCATAAAATTATGTACTTAGAGAATCCTAGAGAATCAAGTAAAAAACTACTTGAAATAATAAACAACTTTGGCAAAGTTACAGGTTGCAAAAGAAACCCACAAAATCATCTGCATTTCCATGTATTACCAACAAAGCCCAGCAGCAAGAGATAGAAAGAGAAATCCCATTTAAAGCTATGGTAGACACTATAAAATATCTGGGAGTCTACTTGCCAAATAAACCCAAGGACTGTATGAACACAATTACAAAGCACTTTTCACGCAAATAAAGTCATGTCTAAGTAAGTGGAAAAACATTGGTTGCTCGTGGGTAGGCCAAGCTGATATAATAAAGTGACAATTTTACCTAAATCAATTTACTTATTCAGTGCCATACCAGTCAAAATACTAGAAAATTATTTTCTAGAGCTAGAAAAAATAATGTCAGAATTCATCTGGAAGAACAAAAGGTCCAGAGTATCAAGGGAATTAATGAAAAGAAATGCTAGGGAAGGTAGCCTAGCCCTACCAGGTCTCATATCGTATTATAAAGCAGCAATTATCAAAACTCTTGGTACTGGCTAAGAAATAGAGAGGTAGACCCACTTAGTAGAATAGGTTAGGTACTCAAGACAGAGTAGTCAATGAATATAGCAACCTACTGTTTGATAAACCCAAGGATCCCAGCTTCTGACATAAGAACTCACTGTTTGAAAAAGCTACTGGGAAAACTGGATAACAGTGTGGTTGAAACTGGTCATAGATCAATGCCTGACACTATACATAGGAATAAAGTCCAAATAGATACATGATCTAGGTATAAAGACTGATACTATAAACAAATTAGGGGAGCAAGGAATAGCGTATTTGTCAGATTTATGGAGAATGAAGAAATTTATGACCAAACAAGAGACAGAGAACGTTATGAAGTGCAAAATGGATAGTTTTCATTACATTAAATTGAAAAGTTTTTGCACAGACAAACCCAATGCAACCAAGATTAGGAGGGAAGCAGAAAACTGGGAAAGAATTTTTGCAACTAGTGTCTGTGATAAGGCCTCCTTTTTAAATTATATAGAGAACTGAGTCAAATGTACAAGAATACAAGTTATTATATTCCCCAACTGATAAATGGTCAAAGGATATGAACAGGGAGTTTTCAGAGGAAGAAATTAAAGCTATCTATAGTCATATAAAAAAAGCTGTAAATCACTAATGATTAAAGAGATGCAAATCAAAACAACTCTGAGGTACTACGTCACACCTGTCAGATTGGCTAACATGACAAAACAGGAGGATGATAAATGTTGGAGAAGATGTGGGAGAGTTGGAACACTAATTCATTGTTGGTGGAGCTATGAGCTAATCCAACCATTCTGGAGAGCAATTTGGAACTCTACCCAGAGGACTACAAAAATGTGCCCAGAAATATCACTTCTAGAACTATATCCCAAAGAGATCATAAAAATGGGAAAGGGTTCCACAGGTACAAAAATATTCATAGCAGCTTTCTTTGTGGTGGCCAAGAACTGGAAATCAGGGGGATTCTCATCAACTGGGGAATGGCTGAACAAATTATGATGTATGAATATAATGGAATACTATTGTGTATAAGAAATGATGAACAGGAAGACTTCAGAGAGGCCTGGAAGGACATATATGAACTGATACTGAGTAAAAGGAGCAGAACTAGGAGAACATTGTACACAGTAACAACCACAGTGTGTGAGGAATTTTTCTGGTAGACTTAGCCCTTCACAGCAATGCATGGACCTAAAACATTCCCAAAGGACTCTTGAGGCAAAAATGCCATCCACATCCAGAGAAAGAACTATGGAATTGAACGCAGGATGAAGAAGAATGTTTTTTCTTGTGTTATATTTTGTTTTGTTTTTTCTCATGATTTCTCCCATTCATCTTCTATGCAACATGACTAATGTGAAAATGTGTTTAATAAAACTGTATGTGTAGAACCCATATAAGATCGCATGCCATCTAGGGGAGGGAAGGGGGGGAGGAGAAAATCTAAGACTTATGGAAGTGATTGTAGAAAACTGAAAACAAATAAATTAATTTTTAAAAAAAATCCTTCCTCTACCTAATAATTTAGAAGTTGTTATGATGACCAGTTGGTTTTTGTGTCAAGTGCTTTGCATTTTTTTTAATTTTTTGAAAAAAAATATTTTATTTAGAACAAGCAGTGATAGCACTAGGGTAAACAACACAGTGGATGAGGGTGAAAGTGCCGTAAACATCTGATGCCATTAAGGCATTGCATCTTAGGAACAATTTGTTTTGTAACTGAGTTTCTTACCTTCAGGTTAGAATGAGAAATGACATCAGTTTAGGTGGAAGTTTTGATTTGAAATAAAATATAGTAAACTTTTTTTTATATTGAAATCACATTTGTCCCATTATCCCAAAATGAAACCCTTATTTATACCCCCACAAAAAAAGTTAAATAAATAAGCAAAAAACTGATACAGTGACTGACTGACAATACATACAACATTCTGTCCCCATAGTCCGCACATCTCTATGCCAAGAGGAGGGAAGTATATTTTATTATTTGTTCTCTGGGAATAAGGTGATTACAGTTACTTAGACTTACTTTTATGACTCTCTTAATTGACATTATTATAGCCTTTGGGAATACTGTTCTTCTGGATTTGCATCACTCTGCATCAGTTAATATAAATCTTCCCATATTTCTCTGAATTCCTTGTATTTATCATTTCTGTCTACATAATTATTATTCCTTACATTCACATGTATTAGGAGCATTTATAGAGCTTAATTAAATATTAAGCAATCTATATATGTTTTCTCGTCTGATCCTCACAACCCTGCTGTTATTTATTATTCCCACTTTATAGCTGAGGGAACTGGGGCTGGAAAATATTAAGTTATGTTTAGTTTGAAAAGTTGAAAAGTAGTTTAGATAGAAAAGATTAGGTATATCACACAATTCAGTGTCTGAGGAAGAATTCAGACTCAGGTCTTCCTGACTCCCAGTCCAGTACTCTATCTACTGTGCCACATACTTTCATTCCAATGCTTTTTTTCCCACAGAAAGTGTTGCTTTGAATATTTTGGTATATATCAGACCTTGCTATCTATGACTTCTTTGGACTCTGTGTCCAGTAATGGGGTCACTGGGTCAAAGGTTTGTAACTTTTCTCACATAATAGTAAGTTGTTTCCTAGAATGGTTAGACCAATTCTTAGTTCCATCAATATAGCCTTTCAGGCAATGCCTCCAACATAGTCTATTTCCATTTTTTGTCATCCTTACAACTTTGTTAAGTATAAGGTAAAATGTCAGAGCTGCTTTAATTTTTATTTCACATCATTGTTGATTCAAAGCATGATTTAATTGGATCATTTGTAGCTTACCATTCTTGTTTCCAAATCTCTTCAAATCATTTGTGCATTTATGTAGTGGGTTGGGCACTTTATACTTACAAAACACTGTATTGGATATTATTTTTAGACCTTCCTCAACCAATATTGACATAATATTTCATCTTTTTTAATGACCCACATAGCATATTTATTTTTAACACTTCTATCAGAAAAAGGTCTCAACTGGGACTAGAATGGAAAAGTATATGAATTGAGGAGTTCTGATTCCAGAACTAAGGCTGTGTCTACAGTAGTCATATCACTTTCCTGCTCAAACACCTTCAATGACTCCCAATGTAGTACCTGCTGAATAAAATGTAAATTCCTTCACCTACATCTAAAGGCCCCTGATATTTATAGAATCCCGTGTTAATGGAGCTAAGAAATGATTGGCTCAGCTCTCCACAAAGCTGCTCTTAAATTCTGCTAGTAATCATAGAAGTAGGGTTGGTAGTTTTCAAAGTAATTAGAACCCTAGAGCAAATAAACACTAAATGAGCTCTTCTCTTTGATGTTATTTTTTCCTTACTAAATAGCTCTGCTCTGCTCTAATTATATACCAGTCATTATAAAATTAAAAATCATTTTAACTGAATGGATGCTTTCTTAAAAAACATTTGTTTCTTACTAATTATTGTGAACTAATTGCAGTTTAAACTAGTCTCTAAGAAGTCTGAAATCACTGTAGAGTCCCAGGTCCTAAATTCATCAGTTTCATCTCTCAAGGGGAATGAGGGAAGCCAGCAGATTTCGCCTGAGCATTATCCCTAGCATCTCCCTTGCTCTTGTCCACTCATGATGCCTGCAAATTTTACCTGGGTTATCATTAAAGGCACCGGTTTTAACTGGTCTTCTTTTCCCTGCTCCTTCTCCCTAAACTTTCCAGGTATAATTAAACAATTCGAGATTTAGAGATTTAGTCTATCTTGCTCATTTTGCAGATGAGAAAATTAAGGCCCAAAGAGGTTATTAAGTTGCCCAAGGTTATCCAGGTAAGGTATCCTGGGTGCTCTTTGTATAGTAGATGCTTAATAAATGCTTATTGGCTGACCGACTGGTGCTAATGCCAACCTTCTTTCCTTTGCAATCATGTTACTCCTCTGCTTATGATCCTGCCGTGGCTCCCTATTCATTGCCTACTGAATAAAATACAAATAAATTACCCTGCTATTCAAGGAGTTTTGAATCTAGTTCTAATCTACCTTTCCATCTTTATCTTGTAGTAAATCCATGGTATACTAGAAAGAGCGCTGGGTTCAAATTCTGGGCACTGGCAAGTGTGATCTGCCCAAGCCTCTTTGTGTCTGGACAATGAGGAGATAGGATTTGGTGACCTTTGAGGCCAGATTCCATGATTCTAAATGCATCATATGATCCCCTTCACCCACCTTATGTTCCAGCCAAACTGGATTAGTCACTGCTTTTTAATCTCATCCTCTCAGTCTCCCAGCTCCATTCATTTGTCCACATTGCTTCTCATGCTTAGGGGAAGAAATCATCTAACATCTCTACCAGTTGAAATCTAAGGTCTGATTCAGGTACTACATCCTCTGTGAAATTTTATTTTCCAATTAACTCAACTTGAAATGATTTCTTTTTTCTAAAATGTGATGATTTGATGGTTGACCTCCTATGTGCATTTAGTAATTTTTATTTGTATTTACCCTTTCAAGATTAAAAATTGGTAGAAGCCAGGGTCTGGGACCCAGCAACAAAATGAAGTAAGCACTTATAAATATGTCCTGAACTTAATCAAGACCACGATAGTGATGAGTAGGCTAACTTAAGGACAGAACGAATATCAGAACTTCCTAACTCTGATCCTGCCTAGGGGACAAATAGAACATGTTCTTTTTTTAAATGTATTCTCTTTACAAACTTGACTTTGGGCAGAAAAAAGAATGTATAGCAAGTGGCAAGGAGGAACTGGGCTCGCATATTTGGGCAATGTTTATACGCAGATCTCACTCTGTGCCATCTTGACATATTGTGCCACCAAATGTTGAATACCAAGGCCTCAAAACAGAGATTAGAGATAAAGAAGACCTATGAGGTCAGCCAGTTCATCTGTCTGCCTGAAGAAGATTGTACCCTTTGAGTGGTTTTTTTTAGTGATGTCACCTGTCCAGTTTCTAGCAACAGAGGAAATGAGGTTTCTTTCTCTTGTCAGGTGAGACTCCCTTAATGGCCATCTCCTAGAAAACAATAATACAATAGATAATAATTCCATCCCCAGTGGTTACAAAGCAGTTTTCTCTGCTACATTTAATTCACTTCTTGTTAACAGAGCTGATGTTCCTTTTTCCTTCTAGAGTTATAGTAAGACACAAGAGACCAATGTTGACTTTAACTAAGGGCCATAGAAAGAGGAAGTGACAAGTATGGGAAATTCACATTTGTTACTTCAATCAATAACTTATACCTGTGATGTTGCAAGATACACCTAACAAAGGAATGTTCCTTGTGGAGATACAGAGAATCCTGTGGCTAGAAGGGATATTATCAGGTCATCAGGTCAGTACCCTGCTTCTAGGCAGCATTTTACCCAAAGTACAGAAGATAAATGGTAGGATAATTGTTTTCTGTTTCTGAAGAAATTCGTAGCATGCTAGACCCTCCCTAAGCGTCACAGTTAGATGAACCTGCCCGGAGGTGATAATAAGGTGTTTATACAATAAAGCCAGTTGAGCAAATTTGCAATTACTGTATTCTCCTCATTCTGTCTCAGAAAGCTAGGAAAATCTACTCTCTTTAAAATGACCTTCAGTAGGAAGTTTGGCAACTTTTACACATTACCTATGGTGGGTTTTTTCCATTTTCTAGGCAAGAAAGTCATTACTCAGTTGACGTCTTTTCCAGACAACAAGTTCCCATACTTTCCAGAGTGTGGCACAGTTGACCAGAATGCCAGAATGTAAGGCCAAGACTGCTACCAGGGGCCAGGTGCTACAGTTACAGCCTGTGATTGGCAGAAGCCTGAGACTGAGTATTCCCCGAGGGAATTAGAAATGTGTCCTACTTATCCAAACCACACTTCTAATCCAGTCCACCAGACATTTATTAAGCAATTCTTGTGTGTAGAGAACTGTTTTGGAATGGAAAGGCAAGCATGAAGCTGGCCCTGCCCACAAAAGCATGGTGGAGAGTGGGAGGCACCACACATCTGCCATAGCAGAAGCAATCTTACTCATGCCCTTGATCCAACCAAACTAATCTCAGTATGTTCATTTCTGCTTCTGTCATCTTTGTTCATTGCAGCTAGGTAATACAGTGAATAGAGCACCGGATCTGGAGACTAGAAGACCTGAGTTCGAATGAGACTCGAGACACTATTCAGTCCCTTAACTTCTCTCTGCCTCAATGTTCTCATCTGTAAAATGGGGGCAATAATAATATCACCCATCTGCCAGGGTTGTTGGGAGGATCAAATGAGAAAATCGCCACAAGGCACTTCTACAGCCCAGTGCCTGGCACATAAGAAGCACTACATAAATGTTAAATATATTCTTCTTCTCCAACCTGAAATTCCTTTCTTTCTCTCTTGAACTCCTTCAGGGTCCCGATCAAGTTTCTGCTTCCTCCATGAAACTATTTTTATTACTGCTGCCATCACTTATTTCTTCCCCCTTTGAATTCTATCTGCTAGAGTTAGGTAATGGCTCCTCAATGTTTCTGACTCTTAGTTTTGTCTCCCTACTGGGCTAATGAAGTTGTGGGGAATTTGATCCACATGTGCTTGTAGCTACTTTGTCTCTACCTTGATAGCACCTAGTAGCCTAGTGAAAGGCACCTAGTAGGTCCTTAACACATACTTGTCAACATTTATTAAGGAACTACTATATGAAAGACATTTGGGTTACCAGGGGGCAAGTGAAGGAAAAAGAAATCGATTGAGCTCTCAAGGAGCTCAAATGGGGGAAAAGGAGAGGAGAAAAACTGATACAGATAAATAATATGTCAGAGTGTATTCCTTTGTAGCAGAAATAGAAACAGTATTATTGAAAGCAATACTTGCTGCGTGCTAGGAGGAGGTAATGCCCTTCCACATGCAATGCATACACTTCCAAGAAGAGTTCTGTAGTTTTCCCGTACAAATCAGAGTCCGTGGTCAAAGAACCAAACCCCCCTGGGAGCACGTGTGAGTATTGCACACAGGCAGTCTTGTCTATTGCCCTCTTTGTTTTCTTGGTGTGAACCTCTGGAATTTGTATTATTTCTTTATTGACTCTGTGTCAGAAGTTTTGTAGCTGGTTTTGCCTGAATCTAATTTTGGTTTCATTGGTGTACATAAAGAAAGGGGACAGAAACCGCCAATTCATATAAAAAAGGGAAATAAATCACTGCAGGGGAGCTCTGTCGGTGAAGAGTTGTGTACTACGTGATGAAAAAGTTTTCCACATTTATCTGCATCATTTCCTCCCCTTTTTCTTATAGTCACCCTAACAACAGAGGGAGCAAAAGGGGCAAGGAGCTGTGCAAATATCTAAGATTTAAGCTGCTGCCACTCTCCAAAAGCTTCATTAATCTTTGAGATTCTCACCCCCATTTACCAAAGAACAGTGACTCACACCGAGCTGCACAATAATCAGGGGCGAAGTTAATTGGAATTTAGAGGAACATTTATTTCTCCCTTTCAGCAATTTCTCAATGCTTCGAGCAAAGGATTGCATCCCTGTGGGAAAGGAGAGGAGGTGATTTGCAAGTGATTGAAAAGGGGGTGTTTACTTTTAGGATTTCCTTTCATTTAGGATCTAAGTCCTTTGGCAAAGGGACCAGACAGCTACAACAGACCCATTTTACTGCTGGTTTCTCCCTAAGATTGGAAGCATATTGGAAGACCCAAGAGTGGTGAATCCTTTATGTGAAGATAGATTTGGTGATACTGATTGAAATAGGGAAGGAGAGAAATGAAAGGTAGTTATGATTTGCTACTACCTCGATATGTGACTTTTGATAAATCAGCCAGCTTCTCTGGACCTCAGTTTCCCCATATCTAAAGTAAAAGAGTTGGATTAGATGATCTCCAGCTATGAAAGTGTGACTATTTAAAATTGGGCTTATCTGTGCCTCAGTTTCCTTACCTGTCAAGGAAAAGAAATAATGTCTACTATACCTAATTAACTTGGTCTTTTGTGAAGATCACATTCATTCATTCATTTAATAGGTATTTATTAAGAATTTGCTCGGTACAGAGTACTATTTGTGTTAGGCACTGGGGATACAATGACCAAAAAGAAACAGTCAGGAGGCTTATATTCTATTGCGGGGATATAACATGTCAATAAATAAATAGAAAACACACAAAATCGGTTCCAAAGGATGGGGGAGGGGTGGAGGTATGACTAAGGGAAGATGAAGAAGGGTCCACTGTAGGAATATTAATGGAAGTTAAGGTGGTCTAAGAGGTGGAAGAGAGAGAAAAGAACATCTGTGTATGGGGAAAACTGTGTACAAAGGCAAGAGAAGTAGGAGATGGAATGTTCCAGAAGGGGAATAAAGAAGAAGCTAGATTGTGAGCCTTGTGAGGCAAGTAATACAGGTATTTGTGATCCCCATTTTACAAATAAGGAAATTGAGGTGTGTGTATATGAAAGCATTTTGCACAGAATCAAGTATTACTATTTGACAACAAATAGTATAGTAAATGGGTAAGAGATATCCTATTTTCGTTTTGCTTCAAGATTCATAATTTAATCCTATGTTGCTGGAATTTAGGGCTTGACCCTTGTACATATGACTAAGGATACATTGCAATTAAGAAGATTTCTTTTGTCTAGGGTTCCTCCCTATCAAAGTGCTTCCAATATTGTACATATATATATATATATATATATATATATATATATATATATATATATATATATGAGTACAATTGAGAGTGGCCTGGTGGCACAGCAGATAGAGTGTCTGGCTTGGAGTCAGGAAGACTCAACTTCCTGAGTTCAGGTCTGGCCTCGGATACTTAAAACCCATATGATCCTGGGCAAGTCACTTCACCAAGTTTGCCTCAGTTTTCTCCTCAATAAAATGAGCTGGAGAAGGAAATGGCAGATGACTTCAATATCTTTGCCAAGAAAACCTCAAATGGGGGTTGGGGGGTAGCAATGGGTCTGGACGTGAATGAAACAACCACAGTAGGAGCAAAAATGAATGCAATTGAGATAAGGCTCATTAAGTAAAGGAGAGAATAATACTTTGTCAGCATATTTGGGGTAGGTCCTGGAAGCCATGAACATAGGGCCTTCTCCCCTATGATATAATTATTCCATCTTGCTTTCCTTTTGTATTTGGCTACTGTCCTAAGGCTTATTTTAGATGATCATCTCTGTCATTTTTATTTTTTCTACAAATTTTGAAGCCAAGGGACGGATCCCCAGCTTCAGGGAACAGCTGGAATTTGGATTGTTAAATTTCACTGGAAGAGTCCAGGCAATCTTTTACATATTTGTGTTGAGTAATGAAAAAGAATTCATCCCATGATTAATCATAATCATATTTTCCATGGAGCTAAAACCTAAGACTAAAACTTGCCATGGTCAGTTTAATGGAAAGAGCACAGAAGGTATTAGAAAATTTGGATTCAAATCCCAGTGGCAACCCTCTGTGTTCTTGTGAAAGTTACTTAATTCAACTGAATGCACCAAATATTTATCAAGTACTTCCTGTGTGCAAAACATTGTACTAGCAATCAACCTTTATTAAGAATTTGTCAGTGCTAGTGATACAGAAAAAAACAGTTTCTGCCTTCTCAGAGCTTATATTTTATCACAGGAGAACAACCTCTCTATTTGTGTGTATTAGTTTTTTTTTAATCAGACTTGTGAATTTATTAATATAGGAGCTGCCTGTGAAGAACTCCCTTAACCAGTGTAAATAAGCACTTTCTCTGTAATATAAATAAAATAAATAAATGGTCATTTCAGGGAAGAGGAAAAGGCAGTACAGAGATATTAACAGATAAACAGATTAAGAAAGCTTTCATGTAGACCCTGGAGATACAAAGACAGAAAGAAAGGAATCCAGGCTTTCCATCAAGGATCTGACATTCTCCAAGCCTCAGTTTCCTCATGTGTCAAATGAGGATGATGCTACCTACACTAGAGTGCCTTATAGGGTTGTTGTGAGGATGAAAAGTATGAAAATATTTTGTAACCATAAGGTAGTCTGTAAGTATAAGTTATCTTATTAGCTATATAGCTTACTAGAAATCAAGTTTTAAATTTTAACAACTTCTTTCTTGTCTCCAAATTGCTTAGGTTTCGAAGAGCAGTCAGAGAATGTTCATGATATGATAAAATAATGTCATGAAATGAAAAGTATATTTTTGACAAAGAATATAGACATTGTGATATAGTTTCTATGGGCGTTTGCTTTTAAAATTCCTTGTTCAGCGGCTGCTGGAGAAAAAAATGTTATGGCTGCTGGTTTTGTTGTTTATCTGGGCACTAACACAGTGCAAACTCCACAGATGCTCACTGTCCCCTCAGGAAGGACAGAGGATGGCACTGTGCCAGTGGAGGGAAAATTCAAAGGTCAATTCCCCTTAACAATAGGCTCACACACACACACACACACACACACACACACACACACACACACAAAAGTGGAACTGCTTATTGAAGAGGAACTCACCCCTGTGGGACACACGTGTGCCTTTGTTTGTGTGTGTTTATGTCTGTGTTCTGAGGCTCACCAGCCTGTTTTGCTTAACTGAACCCCAGTGGCTGCCATCTTATCTGGCCCTGTGGGAATGGCACTTAGGCCAAAAGGGTAAAATTTTCAGGGGCTGCTCAGAAACATGGGATGTGGCAGACATGACTGGAATGTAAAAGCTAAAGGCCATGATGAAAATTATTTAAAAAAAAATAAAACTTGAAACAAAAAAAAGGAAGGATCCATAAGCTACAGCCCTTCAAAGCCCTGCAACTAGCAAACATAGAGAAGACAACCTTGTCCAGATTATGTCTGTAGGCACAATCTACTTACTCTCCATTAGGCAGTACCCCAACAATATCCATCACAAGAAATCTAGGGCCAAATTAATATATCGGCAGCAGTTCACTGGCAGAACTGGATGCAGGGCCACAGTCTGAAACATAACAAATTCAGATGCATAGCACCAGAAGGCAATTCAAATCAATGTTAGAAAGAAAACATGGGCTGATGTTTGCGCCACTTCTCACAGTACTATTTCTTATTAATGTGAATTATAATCATCAATGAGAAGATAGTAATGACTGATCCCTGACTAATTTTAGAATGTGCCAGGGCACATTCTCCATTGGGCCTAGTTTTCCAGTGAAATAGAAACATGGAGGTTTTTCCTTTGTTTTCTTGTTTTCTCTCCAACTTCTACCCATAACCCTTTTCTCCCCTTCCATTTTATTCCTTCCCCCCTCAAAAACCCACTCCTTGCAGTCCCTCCATATGCATTCAATTTCCAGTAGAAGACAGAGAGTATGGTCAGCAGAAGGCTCAAACAAACAGCTGATTGCAATTTCATATATTTAAGGAAAACTGTTGTTATCCTTTCCACCCTAGCAAAGGGGAATCATCAAGAGTGAGACATTTATGAGCTTCAGGAACACTTGGCACTCATTTTCATTCTTACATCGGAGGCTTAAGTGAGCCCCAGACCCAGATGTGCGCTTGGTTTATGTTCAATTTCAAATATCTTAGGAAAATGACATGAGGTTGTGTAATTTCTTCCCAAACGCCCCTGATCATGTAAACACACCCATTTCATTTTTTTGAACCAGAGTTAGAGACTGTCTTGTGAATACCATAATATTTTACATGCATGCGCATATACACACACATTTATTTATTTATCTTTATTTTTTCTTGGGGACCCAAAACTTTGAGAACAGCCACCAAAAATGGAACTTGGCACAATTGACATGGTTTATGTATCCCCAGGAGGCTATGGAATGTAGTTAAGTGCTTTGCAAATATATAAAAGACAGACTTCAAGGATACTTCATTGAGTCAGTGTGGGTATTTCCTCTACCATAAAACATCAGAGAACCCTCATCTCCAGCAGTTGCTTCATCTGAACATTTCATCATGTGATGGCCAGCCCTCCACACAGCTACCAAAGTGATTTTCCTAAAAGGCAGGTCTAACAATGTCACTGCCTTACTAAATAAACTCCAGTCATTCTCAATTACTTCTAGAAGCAAATAGAATCATCTCCATTTTGCACTTAAAGGCCTTCACAACCAGACCCTAATCTAGCTTTCCTACCATGTGGAGCCTTGCAATGTACACTATGCATACTGTATCCTATCCATGCACTCTATGTTCTAGCCAAATTGACTCTCTTATTTTACCATAAGTATGGTAGTCAATCATCAGCCTCCATGACTTGATGCAGACTGGCTGCCATGCCTGGAATGTATTCCTTCCTTTCTTCTATTTCTTAGAGTATGTAATTTCCTTTAAGCCTCCGCTGCATTCTCCATAAAACTTTTCCTGATCCCCCAGCTGATAGTGCTTTCCCCAAAGAATTACCTTGTATGTGCCTGTTGCTTGAAAGTTGAGTTGACCTGGGTTCAGACCCCACCACCACCATATTCTGTCTGTGTGACTAAGTTGTTTAACCTCTCAAAGTCCCAGACGACTCCCTAAGACTGTACGTTGCAGAACAGGTACTAAGGGTGTTATGAGAGTTAAATAAAATAACCTAAGTTAAGTGCTTTGCAAACCTTAAGGCACTACATAGATGAGATGAAGATGAAGATTTGCCTGGGCAAATCCCTTAACCTTTCCGGGTCTCAGTTTCCTTATCTGTGAAAAGAAGGGGTTGGGCTCAGTGCCCTCTAAGATCTCGTCTAGCTCTAAAATATATGGTTCTGTGACCCCTCTCCTTCTCCATGACCTTGCCCCATGCCCAAGGAATCCTTCCCTGGGAAAAGGACTACCATATCAATCACCTCACACCACAAAGAAGAACCTTCAAGTTAGGACATCCCCTTCATTGTCCTTTGTTCTACATATTTGGTCTGTGACTAAATCCCATCTTTGATTTTCCTTAATAGCATCTGCCAAATATGTTCTTTCTTCTCCTCTCCCACATCATAGCATGTATCCAAGCTCTGTTTATCTTCCCCTTTATACCACCCCCTCACTGCCACACTCCCAGTTGCCAGCGCTGACCCTTCCTGTTGATCCTTAGCACTGTTGCTAGGGTTGTCTTTTTTCCCAGTCTTTTTGACTAAGCTGATCCACTCCTTTGGGACCACACATTGGCTTTCCATTGCATAAGGTTCTGGCCCAAGATTATTCCCTCTACCTCAAATACATTGCTCAGAATACCCTTGAGGATGTGATTTCCCAAGTCTCCTGCTCTCTGGGCCATCCACTCAGAATTAGGCTAATTAGTTTAATATCTCTCTCATGCAGCCACCCCAGGCAGCTTTCTCTCCAGCAACACTGTAGAACTCTAATGATCTTCCCTTCCCCCAATACCCCAAACCTTCTTCATTTCTATATATCTTTATCTCATCCTCACTCAGGAAGTTTCCAAATCAGTAGATCATAGAAAGTATATAAAGATCATAAATTCTGTGTTTTCAGGACTATGCAGTACGACAACTTCATTTTATAGTTGAGGGAACTAGTGACATGACTTCTTAGGGGTCACACCCAGTTACTAAGAGGAAGAGCCAAGACTTGAAACTTTGTTCTGTAGTTTCAGATCTATTAATCTTTCTGCCATAATTCAATCCAATTCAATAAGCATTTATTAACCACTTGCTCTTCAGCAGGGTAGTATATGCTGGGAGCTGGTAATACAAGGATGAGAGAGAGACAGACAGGCAGAGAGAGAGAGAGTACTACCATGCACTAACGACTTCTTCAGTGGAAGGGTTTGAATGAAAGGAAAAAACAAACTGAGAAAGAACTGAATTTTCTTTTTCTTCTTAATTTGCCTTTAAATGTAGAGGGGAAATATAAGCCTTTTTTTGTTTGTTTGTTTTACAATGCATATAATTTCCACTACTGCCTGATGGGAGCTCTTGGGAGCCACTTTTGGTTTCTTATTGAATAATAATCATGATAATAACTCATATGTATATAGTGTTTGCAAAGCATTTTTGTCACAATTGCCTTTCAAGGTAGGCTATGAGAGTATGACAGTATGACAACTCCCATTTAACAGATGAGGCCACGGAGACTCAAAACCTAAGTGATTGGTCCATGAGCACACAACTGATTAGTATCTCAGGTGATCTACTTCACTAAATTTAAAACTGTTTGACTCTACTTTCTCCATGTTCCACTGATGAGTTTTCTTCTTGGGCTGAACATGGAACAAATATTGTATCCTATCTACTCACTGCACTTCTTTACTCCTCATTGTCCTTTGCTCCTTTGTGGTTGTGGAGGGTATGTTTCCATGCTGTCTTGGGTTACAGGATCTAGTGCTTTCGGGTAGGAAGGAAGGCATATGAGGACTCTCTTTTTGCATATTAAATATCAATAATATAGTAGCTAACATTTATGTAGAACTTCCTGCGTGCCAGACACTGTGCGTAGTGCTTCACAAATATTATCTCATTTGAGCCTCACCACAACCCTGAAATGTCAGTATAATTTTTATCCCCATTTTACAGATGAGGAAACTGACATGCCTAGGGTCACACAGTAAGTGTCTGAAGCTGGATTTGAACTCAGGCCTTCCTGATTGCAGGCGAAGCACTCAATTCATTGTGCCACCTAGCTCATTCCCTCCCCTATTAAATTTAAACAGCTATATTTTATAAGATATAAATATAACCAAAAGGTTTTTGTTTTAAAACATATATTCACTATATCTTTCCCTTTTATGCATCTCCTTTTCTGACCCTAAAATTCACCTTTTGTATCCAAAATATAATTCATCCTCAAAATCTCTATTTCTTCCTCTTAAGGACTTTTTCCTCTGAAACAGGAGTTTTTCATCTAAATTCCATGAATTTGGGGTTTTTTAAAATATTGTCCTACCTTTTTTCAATATCACTAGTTTTTTTTTTAAATACTACCTATTTTTTTTTTATGCATTTTGAAATGTTAATCAGTAAAAGTGTCCATTAGGTTTCACCAGATTACCAAAGGAGTCCCGGACATAAAAAAGATTGAGAATCCTTAATCTCTTTCTTTAAAATTTCCGCTTTACACCCTTTTGAAATCATATTCAAACTTTTCCTTTTCCTTTTTTACTTTGCCCACACTTCCCCCCCCAACCCCCCATGGAAATCTCCCTAGTCACAAAGAAGCAGTTAAGTAAAAACGTTGACCAGACTTGACCATGTACCCTATACCTTATTCCACACCTGTGCTTTCAGTGGACCATTGTCCCTTCATTGACTAGTGTGTTGATGTCTTTCAGATGTTTTTCTTTTTTGTTGATGCTGACTTAGGTTCACTGTAAATATTTTTCTCTTGCTTGTACTTGTTTCACTCTTTTATCAGTTTATGTAAGTCTTTCCACATTTCTCTATGTTCTTAATATTTGTCCTTTCTATGGCCATTTTTGTTTTGCTTGCTGTGTCTTGAACAGATTGCCAAATAAAGAGTATTTTTTTTAAGGATGAGAGTGATTTTAAAAAAAAGACAGCCATCTGCCCTTTAGAAATCTGCATTGCAAACATATAGGGTGAGAATTGGGATTTTTTTTTAATGTTGATAGCATTGGTAACATTAATGTCTGTCTACTTAGGAACAGAAAAAGAGAAAGGAGGCAGGCAATTCCTAGATTTCTATGCCAAAGAAAATCACATAAATGTAACAGAAATGAGATCAGTTACTGGATTTCATTACATTCTTCTTTTGCCCATTTTTAGATGGGTCTCTGGTTGCCCTTGACCTCTAAGATCTTTTCCTGCTCTGACCTTTTCTAATCCTATGATCAACTGCCTCAAGAGATTTCAGCTGATATCATAAAACGGGTTTCTCTTAAATCTTTGCGGAGTCAGTCTGGAGCAGTGTAGAAAATAAAAAAATATTTAAGGAGTTTTGTAATAAGAGCTATCAATAATAGCTGAGGATAGCAGAGCAGATTCACGAAAGCTGGAGAGGAAAGCAGAAGACAATTTTCTAGTGTGTTGATCCCTACACAAGTTCTGGGGCCAGTAGAGAAACCCAAGGTCTCCTCTGAATGTAAGACCTAACAGCCATGCTCTCCCATTCCACCTCCTATTGATTACAGCTGCAAAGGAATTTGGTACAAATTACTGATTAGCTCAGTTATTGTTCTTTGGCATTTGGGATCAGAATGCAGCAGTGCTCTCTCAGGGATAGGATAGAGTGCTGGAAAGCTCTTTGCAAATGTCACTTTGACCACTGGAGCTATAGGCAAACCTCTGGAGGTGAAAGATGACTTGTTTTCTTCATCAGTAAAGTAGCGATGGTTGTTTTTATTGTTTTGTCCCTTGTTTTCAAAGAGGACCCGTGATACCACACAGGATGTTTTATTGACTTGCCTATGAATTGGATTTAAGTGAGGCAGTGCTGCACAAAGCCATCAGCCTCATTTTCTCCTCCTGAGTCACTGAAGTGCAGTAGCACAACAAAAGTCGGGAAGACCAGTGCTGGTCTGGGATGCTGCGAATGTCCTTGATGTCCTCAATGTCTGACCAAACTGTAAATGCTCCGCAGTGCCTGCTTCAGGTGCCCTTATGGCTATTGGATGTTCTCATTCCCCAGGTTTTTGGGGGAAGTCTTCATAAGCTTGGGGTAGAAACCCATCGAATTTGCCCACAGGTCTGAGGTCTGTCAACCAAGACAGTTTTATTGGGGTACAGCCTCTGCACATGCTACAAGCTTCTTGGAGCCACAGGTGAAAACTGGGTGATAAAATTCTACCTGCTGTCTTGTACCAAGTGGACTCACTTATTATTATCATCACTAGTACTAAGGATGAATAAGACCAGATGTGTGATTTTACTGCTCCAGGTAAAGAAACTCCCTCTACCCATGCAGGTTGGCATTTTCTCTACAACTTATAGTGTTATGGAATGACCTCAGGCAGAGGTATCAAGCAAGTGGCAGCCTACATGCAGGGGCCCACAACATTCCCAAGTTCTAGAACCAGATCACTATAATTGGGAAATATTTAATAAAATAGGGAAAAATAAAATAAAATATAGGTAATATGACATTTTTTAAACAAGTTCAATATGTCCCCTGTAGGGATCCTCATATACAGCTTAGTAGCCCCCTTTTCTATTTGAGTTTGGTACCACTGTCTGGGAGGTTAAGGGACTTGTCCTCAGTTTCACAGACAGTATATTATCAGAGCCTGTGTCTTCCCAACACTGAAACCATCTCTGTCCAATCTGCCATACTACCTTCCTTTAGCGATTTAGCTGGTTTTCTTGAACAATATGAAGAGTTCAAGAAAAGAAAAGAACATAAAGTGAATGGTTTCTGATAGAAATAAAGAGGAAGGAAGGAAGGAAGGAAGGAAGGAAGGAAGGAAGGAAGGAAGGAAGGAAGGAAGGAAGGGAGGAAGGAAGGAAGGAAGGAAGGAAGGAAGGAAGGAAGGAAGGAAGGAAGGAAGGAAAGGAGGAGGGGGAGGGAGGGAGGGTTGGTTCTCCTATCTCTGTAGCATTGTCATTTCTTTCAAAATAGCACTTCCATGTGTTGCTGAAGGGCTGCCCCTTGAAATGATGATCCTCAGTTTAGAAACAAGAGCCATATAAACGTGTCCTTTGCAAAACTTCTTGTTCTTAATTGGTTTGGTTCAGACGTAACTTCTTGGTGAATGTTCTGGGGTCATTTCATGACTTTATAGATTATGTAAATTTCTTCAAGTGTCATCACTTTTCACAGGCCCAAGAAAGCTCTCCAGAAGTCAGAGTCCCCCTAACCCTCAGGCAAGACTCCTTTTAAACAATACCAGAAATAGCATTTTCTTTTATCTATTTTTTTTAATAAAAGAAGAAAGTTGCACAGAGGGAAATGCCACCCCTTTCTCTGCCCTTACAGGACACGTCAGAGTCATAGTGTTAGAGACAGCTTTAGGATATGAATCCAAAGACATTGTGCCAGCTCCCTTGCTTTGTGGCAAGGACACACAACCCCCCATCCCGTTTACATCTTGACTAAAGCAGAATTGGTTTTGTGTCTGCCCCTCCTGACTTTTATTCTGTTGGCTCCACTGAGGCTTTTTTTTTCTGGACTGTGCTCTCTGACAACATTGTTCTTTCATGATGACTTTTTAAGGCATGCTCCTTCTGCCCTCCTGGACTCCTGAGCTCCTAACTTCAGGTTGCAAAAAGTGCACTCAACTGTACTTCTTGCCTTTCTAAAATAAATGAATTTTAAAAAGCTTCATTATATCCAATTTGCTCTGCATTTTCAGGCCTGCCATATGGCATCAATGGATGTCTAGCAAAAATGTATTGAATATCTCATAAAACCTACATAAAGATGTCAAAAGCCCATAATCAAAGACAAATTCTTTTTGAGATATGGCCTTCCCAATTAGCCACCTGGAGCTGTCTGGCCAAATCTTAATCAATTAGCCCGTTGTGGACATTTTGAAGATGTACATGTTGTAAGGAGAATAGGAGATATTTAGCAAGTGCGTGGTAGCAGTGATAGTGCCAGTATGACTGGCTTCTGTATGGTCTCATTATGAAAATGCCTCCCCCTGCAATACATTTCCACTCCCTCAGGTAATCACCCTAGGAAGTCGCAGAGAAACATTACCCCATTCCTGCTAGTTATAGGTAATAAAAACTTCAATGACCCTGTGAGGAAGTAATATATTGGAGGCCATAGGAAGGCACTTAATGAATTAACCTTAGCCTCTTTAGGTGGTCTCTTCCTTTGTATTAGACGTTAGCTAGATTCAGAAGTCTACATCTTGTTTTACTTGTCAGGCATATACATTTCAGTCATAGTTCTCTTTTCCATAAATCCTCCTTTCAGATAAGACTAGCATAGGAAAGAGCCGATGCTGGGGACCAAACATACATCTGAATCTCTGATGCTTTCTTAACTCTATTTTCTGTATTCTCTTCTCCCCCCTTCATTGGCTTTCTTCCCTATTCCCCCCACACACATACCTCCTTTTTGTTTTCAGCACTCTTATCTCTTCCCCCGGTTTTGTGTATATTAAGCAACTATAGACAATCAGCAGTGATTGGTTACCATAAAGACTATGTGCTATATATACCACCAGAAAGAGACATTTTATAGAAATCTCTTTTTTCCCCCAGATGTATACTCTAACTTATATTACCTTTGCCTCGGATGTCTATATTTGTTGGCAACAAAAAGATGGCAAGGGAAGGAGGAATCATTAAAAGAAGGAGGAAGAATAGGAAAGCAATTATAATAATTGAGTCTGGCCCTGGAGATAAGAGATTATACCACCTTCCCATCTTTACAGAGGTGAAGGATTATGGGTGTTAAAAACTGCATGTACTTAAAGACTTGGTTGATGTGTGGCTAGTTTTACCCAACTAATCAGTCAGTCTCTCTCTCTCTCTCTCTCTCTCTCTCTCTCTCTCTCTCTCTCTCTCTCTCTTTCTCTCTCTGTCTCTCTCTCTCCTTTTCCCTCATTCTCTTCCCTCTCTCCTCCCTCTCCTGCCTTCTTTCTTTCCCTCCCCCCTTTCTTTTTCTTCTCCTTTATCCCTTCCCCTCCCTGCTTTCTCATTATTTGGTACAAGGGATGACTCTGTTATTCAGGAAGGGGGGAGAGATAACACAGAAAAATGGAGGTGATGTGAAGCTAAATTTTTTTTAAAAATTTTAAAATAAAGAGAGCTGAATTGAGAGCATCCACTTTTAATAGTGTAATTAAAATGAAATGTAGAAAGAAACCAATGTGAACAAATAAATTTTATAGTAGAAACTTGTTAAGTACTTGCTGTGTACCAGGCAACTGTGCTAAGTGCTCAAGATAATAAATAAAAGTTTTTTAAAATATTCCCTGCCCTCAAGGAGATGACACTTTAATGGGAGAGACAACATATCCATAAATAGGTACATACATAAAAGAGAGAGTAAATGGAGGGCCAAGATTTCAATAATAAGCAATTTTTTTTCATGAATTTTGGAGAGTTGATCACCAAATATAGTGACATTCCTTCTAATGTGGATTAAGTGCATAGTAAGGACACTTAATAGAAGATGATCTGAAATGGATGCTTAGCAAACTAACCACTGTTTTATCAACTGGATAGTTCACTGGAAGATGAGGAGGGAGATGCATTGCCAAAATAATGTAAGCTCCTTGAGAATATTGTCTTTATATTCCCTGAGCCTACCATGGGGGTTGGCATACAGTCGATGCTTACTAAGTGCTTGTTGGATTAGATTAGATTGTTGGGTGCCAACTGTTTTCCCTAGTTGATAGCTAAGATTATATTTCTCTGCAAAGGTTTACATTCATTGAAATATCCCTTTTATCCCCAGGATCAAATATGAAATCCTCCATTTGGTTTTTAAAGTCCTTCATAACTTGATCCCTTCCAATCTTTCCAATTTTCTTATACCATATTGCCTTCAATATTCTACAGTCCAATAACATTAATTTCCCCAGTGTTATTCGTATACTCCCTTGAAAGAGTTAAAGATCTTCCCTGCCCATTAATAGACCTCAGATGGAGTCCATTAAAGGAAGCTTGATTAGGGGAGGCTTGTTTTGTAGGAAGGCCCACACCTTTTGTTAATTACTAATGAGGCACCGAGTCAGGAGGATCATGATGCCCTCCAGCTCCGAATGCTCTGAGGTGAGGTTTTGCTTTGGAATTTATGCTTTAGAAGAAGATTGTGTGCAAGATGAGACTCTGGATAGGTGTTAAGGAGCCACCACATCCCCCTTGAAAACCTAGATGTTGGTGCTTCTCTCTCTGCTATGTATGTACGTACGTAATAGTCAGACAGTTGCATCTCTCTGTTGATCTGTGATGTATGCATTGGTCAGACAATTAGAAGCCCTGTCTGTTGATCTTCATTTCTCTGCTTGTATTTTCTGTATTGGTGAATGTAATTAAAGTAGATTGTTGACCCCTCAAAAGTTGCTCTCCTTTTGGAAAGCCGATCTAAGAACATGTGCTAGAAGAACATCCTGGATGTGTCAGGGTGCTTACTGCTACATCTGTCTATCGACTGAGCATTTTCACTGGTTGTCCTCCGTGCCTCAAACTTGCTCCCTCCTTGTCTTCTCCTCCTGGCTTCTCTGGCTTCCCTCAAGGTTCAGCTAAACGATCTCTTTCTGCAAGAAACCATTCCCATTCTCTTTTTTGTTGTTGGGATCACTTCAGTCGTGTCTGACTCTTCATCACCCTATTTTGAGATTTTCTTGAGAAAAATACTGGAGTGGTTTGTCCTTTCTTTCTCCAAGCTCATTTTACAGATAAAGAAACTGAGACAGATAAGGGTGAGTGACTTGCTGAGGATCACACAAGTGTCTGAGAACAGGTTAGAACACAGAACGATGAGTTTTCTGTACTCTAGCTATGGCATTCTCTGTACTGCACCACCTAGCTGTGCCTTTTTCTTACTAACTTTCCCCAATTTATCCTGTATGTATCTTGTTTGAATACACTTGATGTCATTTTGTCTCCCAGGTGACCTGTGAGGGCACACAGTGAGGGATTTTCCTGCTTTCTTTGTATCCCCTGTGCTTAGCAAACTGCACAGCACAGAGCAGGCTCTTAATAAATGCTTACTGACTGATCTCCTGGTAACTTAAGGTCTACAGTTCTGTGTGATGATAATTGCCCATTTTCCCCCTGTAGGACTCTCTTTTAAGAAATGTCTAACTGTTCCACTTCTTCCAACAGGGGTTGTTTCTTGAGGAATGAACGTAGAGATCAGTATTGTGACCGTCATGGTGCTTAGGAAAGGTTGCTGAGTAAATGACTGGTGATTATGCCTCTCCAGGTGACTCAGAACATGATTCTCTTCTGAGACTCAAGTAGGCTGGGTGCCTTGAAGAGCTATATTTCCTAAAGGGAGATGCTTTAGGATAAATTTAGTAAATGTATATCCTAAGAAGTACCTAATTTGCAATTCAACTCAACCGATTTATTAAACAACTACTATGTGAGATGCTCTTTACTGGACTTTGGAAATACAAAGAAAGAACACAGAGGAAGCAGGGGGATGCAGTTTTTGACACTTACTATCTTACGTACTTGATCCTGGTCAAGTGATTTAATATCCCCCCAGTTTCCTCAGTTGTAAAATGATAATTTGGTCTAGGTGACCTCCAAGGTCCATTCTAACTCCAGATGGATGTTCCTGTGATACATGCCCTGACTTCGAGGAACTTAAAGTCTAAAGGAAGAAGGGGAAAGAAATAAAATGGGGAATAGAGAGGCTAAGTTCACAAGAATGATATAAGGGAGCTTAAGAAGAATTCAAAGGAGGAATCCAAGGAAAAAAGTTAAAGAGATCACTTTCCCCTCAAAAGAAGGGTTGATAGAGGAGATGACACTGGGGAGTCTTACCTCAAGGAAATGAGTCCAGTGGATAGATGATAAGACCCAGTTCAGACATATGATAAAATGTGATTAAAAGCATAGAGAGGAGAGAGCAGGAGAGGGAAAAGGAATGGAAAGTAACCCTGGATGTATCTGATGTATGTGGAGGTAGAGTGGGGGTTAAGGATACATAGTGTGATCTCAGACTGGCAAATAAGGTGAGATAGAGCCTGGTTAGGGAGGCCTTGAGTGCCAGGCAGGAACTTCTATTTTGTTAGAGAAAATAATCAAGGTCAGGCCAGGTTTTTGAATAGAGAAGTATCAGGATCATAGCAGTGTATTAGGAAAATTACTCAGCCAGTGGTGGGGGATAGATTAAAGGAGAAATAAACCAGAGGCAGGAAAAAGGGTGTTACAATTGCTCCTACCCATGTTTGACAATGACACAGCTCTCAACATGTTTGTTGGCATCCTAGTTATTATTTCAAGTCTTGAAATAGTGAGAGGGCATCAGCACCTGAGCAGCAGGAGTAATGGTGATTTCAAACTGAGATATATGAATACAGGCAACAAAAGTGAAAAAGAATTTATTACCTGCCTTATATGTGCCAGGCAGTGTGCATAACTCTTTCCTCAATTCTGTGAAGTAAGAAGTACAAATGTGCTCATTCCCATTTTATTATTGAGGAAGCTGGGACCCAGAGAGGTTAGACAACTTTCCCAGGATCACACAGTTAAGAAGTGTCAAAGCTGAGTTTGCAACCTTGATCTTTCTCCTTAATATTTCAGAAAAGAGTAGCCTTCCATGAGTGAGCTTCACTCTATGTCTATCAGATGATTGTATCGCACACTCACCCCCTGCCATGGCAGAAGCTGTTTGTCTCAGATAAAACCAAACAGTCTGACCTGGTGACTCCTCTCCAGCTTCAAGGGAGGGACATCGTTTTCCACTGATAACTCTGTGGTTCGCGGAATGTTTCTTTGCAGTGTGCATCCAGTCCCATTTCAATCATCCCCTTCCACTTAAATGTCAAAATCTGCATCCTTCTGCTCTTCTCGTCTTGCCTGCTCTGTCATTTATTGTAATATCCTAGATTTACGGTAATGGTGAAAGAGGAAGTCAAGATCATAGTATCATAGATCAAAGGGTTTACATTCTACTTGGATAGAACATTTTCACAGATAATTAGATACAAGATATATACAAAATAAATAAAGGTAATATCCATAGGAGTAGGAATTATGAACTGGGGAAATCATAAAAGGACTTTTGAAGGATGTGGTATTTACTCTAAATCTTGAAGGGAACTAGCGACTCCAAGAGTCAGAGGTGAAGAAGGAGAGCCTCCTAAGGCCTGAAGGAGAGCCCGTCCCAGGCACAGATGCAAGAGATAGACTGTTGTATAGAATAAGTACAACTCAAGCAACGAGGCTGGTCTGGCTGGAAGGGTAGACTGTATGAAGAAGAGTCATGTGCAACAAATAACCCTTTAAAGAAAGACTGGAGACAGATTGTGAAAGGCTTTAAATGCTCAGCAGAAGGGTTTATATTTTAATATGGAATTCATGGAGAACCACCAAATAATCTTGAGCAGAAGTGTGACATGGTCAGACTGGCACTTCAGCTATCTTGATTAGGCAGCTGTGAAAAGGCTGAAATGGAGAGGATGATGAGAAAAGATGATAAGGGCCCGAACTGATGTGGTGGCCCAGCAAGTGGAGAGAAGGGGACAGATGCATGAGGTATTGTGGAAGTAAAATCAGTAAGACAGCAGCTGATTGAATATAGGCAGAGATAAAGGGGAAGGAGATGAAGAAGAGTTCAGTTTGGGACATGTTGAGTATAAATGCTCATGGACATCCCGTGGAGAAGTCCAGCAGGTAGTGAAAAATGTGGGATTCAAGTTTAGGAGAGAGATAAGGAATGAATATATAAATTTGGGAATCATCTTCTTAGAAATGATAAAGGAACTCATGAGAGCTGATGAAATCACTTGAGAAAACAGTTATAGAGACAGGGCTTGGGAAAAATACCCACAGTTAGAAATAGCAGGATATGGACAGTGATCCAAGAAAGAAGGTTGAGTAAGATCTAAACAAATCGGAGAACCAAGAGAACAGTATCATGAAATCCAAGAGTCTCCAGGAGAACTGAGTGATTAGCAGCGTCACACGGGGCAGAGAGGGCAAAAAGGAGGAGGAAGCAAAGAGACCACTGAATTGGCAATTGTGAGAGCAGGGCAACTTTGGAGAGATGAGAGGAGAGAGAGAATTGATCTGAGTGACAATGTGCCTAGAGAGAGAAGAAGACGTGAAATAAGGGGCATAAGTAAAGGGACTGGCCTTGGAGGGGACAAAGGAATATGGAGAAGGATGAAGGGTTTTGAGTTGTAGAGTTGAGGGGAAGAGGGAATTCATTACAACCTCTTTTTCTCTGTAAAGTATAAAGTAGAAGGCTTGAGGGGAGACTTTGTGGAAACAGGGAGGAAGCTAGGGAAGAGATAAGATTTGGGGGAAAATTACCAAAGAATAAAAGGACTGTCTTGTGGGAGTGAGGCTTGGAGAAAGAAAATATATTTGTAAACTACCTAGTAGTAATAGTAAGTACAATTCTATTATTTTCTCTATTACTGTTCAGCATGTGAGTAGGAACAGTGGAGACAAATAGTAAGGGTTATCTGCTATCAAGTTGTGGCAAGGCATGATGAAGGTTGGTTAAGGGGGCAATGGATGCCACGGTAAAGGACAGGGTAAATTTGAGCTTATTAACTTTAAGAGACAAGACTGAGACAAAAGAGAAGCCAGAGTTGGGGACATTGTTTGGGAGAGCACTGAAAAAGGGAGGAATTATAAGTCATGGAAACTGTAAAGCAGAGTATCAAGAAGGTACCCATTGGTAGAGATGGAAGGATAGGGGACTGTGGTTGGACAGAGGAATTTTGGAGTGCTTGATCATAGATATGGAACCCTTCTTTGTAATGGGAAAATTCAGAGTGCCCATCTCTATGTATTCTGAAAGGTAATAAAGGTTTAGCTCATGAGTGTTTCCCTGGATAGTTAGAACTAATGCCCTGGCTTCAGAATGAACAGATGTGACATTACATCTAGACTCTAATGGTATGTTTTAGCTATTTCTACCCTCGTCCCTCTGCTACCACTCTTATTCTTCTCCACAGAGATGTGCTTCTGTTCCTCCCTTAAGGCATCTTGTTGATTAACATTTCTCCCAACAAATTCTCTTTCTTTTTGAGTAGACTGGCAACAGGACCACAAAGCAGAAATCAAATGCATTGACAATATTCTTGAACTGGCCAATGTTGGGACACCCAATTTTTGTCCCTGTAGGCAATGAGTTTAATGACATTACTAACTAGATAAGATGGGGAGTGAGGGAAATAAATTTAATGAGAGGGTCCTATTTCAGCAGACTTCTTCCTCAAAAGTTCATTTGACTTACCCAGTGATAGCCTCAGAGACAGTCTTCTTGGTAGTTTTCCCCTTGGTAACTACATATTCCAAATCAATGCATGCCTTTCTTTCTAGGTATGTAAAAAAACATTTTTTAAACTCTTTCCATAGACTGTAAGTTTCTTGAGGGCAGGGAATATTCTCTCATTTGTCATTGTATTCCTAGCACCTACCCATGTGCCCAGCACACAGTAAGTAGGTACTCTATGTGACAGTGGAATTCAGGACTCCTGGGAGCTGAAGGCTAGAATAGAACCAATATTTGCATTCCAGGGTAGCAGGGGAATACTATGTAAGATAAATAAGTAAATACAAAATACAAAGGTTTGTTGTTGCTGTTATTTGATAGGGAGTTTTTTTGGGGGGAGGGAGAGAGAAACATAAACATCTGCAAAGTCTACCTGAAGGCGACTTCCTCTTCTTCCTGAGCTGAGCCCTGAAGGGAGTCCAGGATTCCCGGATAGAAGAGGGCATTCCATGCATGGGGAGAGAGGGGATGGAGAGACTGTGTACAAAGGCCACAGAGTTGGGCAAGTTGGAGGTCAACATTTTATGTGGAGAAATGCAAATAAGTAAATCGGCTTAACTGGAACATATAGCAAATACAAGGGAAGGACATTCAGTATAGTTTAGATTCACAAGCAAAGGTTTCAAAATACTAAACAAAGACATTTATATTTGATAATAGGGAATCTGAAGAGGAGAATGACATTTTTAGTCTTGCACTTAGAGAAGATAGCCAAGCTCAGTAATATTTTTAAATCCACCATTTGTATCACATCTTAAGGTTTATTAATGTCTTCACTCACATGTGAGATAGGTAGTACAAGTATTATTGCCACTTTTAAA
Source organism: Bettongia penicillata ogilbyi (assembly GCA_023548195.1). Classification (NCBI taxonomy): domain Eukaryota; kingdom Metazoa; phylum Chordata; class Mammalia; order Diprotodontia; family Potoroidae; genus Bettongia; species Bettongia penicillata. Next base: position 3,301,392 of record JAJHZJ010000300.1, read on the forward strand.
GATGAGGGGAAAGGGCAGGGTCTGTTTAGCTTTTGTATTTGCATTTCTAGCATCTGATTGAGTGTCTGGACATCATAGCTGCTTAATAAATACTTGTCCATTGATTAAAAGATTAAGGAGCAAGGGTATGATAGAAAGATCTGACTTCTAAGGATGATTCGCTCTATGACCTTGGACCCAACTTCACCAAATTTCAGTGTTTGACCAGATCTGAGGATCCATCTAGTCCAGACTCTTCTCCCTGGCTACTTTCCAAGTTTACTTGACCCCTGTGCTCTCTTGGTATCCTGAGATGTCAAGAAAAACCAAGTTAAGCTCCCAGCCCAATGTATGCAAGCCTTGTGGAGGCCTCCTGATAGGATATAGACAGGTGTTGTTCCATATGTGTGTGTTCGTCCTTTGTTGCCCAAGAAGACCATTCCATCAGAGAAATAATGGCATGACTTGCACTTGACTTTGTTTTGAGTGAAGGAGGGCTGTGCAGGTCCCCAGCCTCACTTCTCCTCCAGTCATCTGAATCCAGTGACCAGATATTCATTAGGATGACCCAGGATGAGGCAATCGGGGTTAAGTGACTTGCCCAAGGTCACACAGCTAGTGAGTTTCAAGCATCTGAGGTGAGATTTGAACTCAGGTCCTCCTGACTCCTGCACTGATGGTCTATCCACTGCACCACCTAGCTACCAAATACCAAAGGCTTGCACCTAGGTCTCTTTAAGGAATATACACCTTGTTGAGATTTCAGATTCAATTGAATATTCCTGGTGATTATGGGGCAGATAAAACAGCACCTTTGTAGAGACCAACAACCCTCCAAGTGAACAAGTGAAATTGCCAGAGAGAAGAAAAGAATCCCTGAGGTGTGTGGAGCAAAAGATAAAAATTTCAAAGGTTAGGCCACTAAAGTGGTAGGTAGAATATGCTAATATTTCATATCACAGATAAAGAGAGGTCCTTAGAGTCCAGGAACAAAGAAAAGGTAGACCTGCCACCCGTTTTCTGTGCCTCCTCAGTGTCCTTTTAAGATCATAGATTGGGAATGAACTGACACTCAGGCATACAAAACATATTCGCCTTTTTTTCTTCCTAAATTAAAAACATTTGTTTTTTCCACCAGCCAGGGAAAAGGGTCCAGACGATAGCGGCAGCACCTCAGTTATCTACAAACAGCTCACTTGTCTAGATTATAAAGTTATGTCTGTGTTTCCAGCTAGAAAAAACTCCCTCTTTGCCAACACCAAGTACCTTGTACTGGGTATATTAACTGCCTACTGTGCAAGTTCAAAGTCAAGCCTTTTGTTTCAAAGGGGTATGGGGCACTCTAAAAAGAAAGCTGAGGATGAACAGTGGAGCCACAGGGAAAGAGTGGAATTGAATGCATTTTCCACTTGTTGTGTTCAGATTTTGACCTGCACAATTATGCACTGTCTTTCCACCTTCCCCTGTCTCCTCCCCTAAAGAGAAAGAATGGACTGGTCTCCTCCTTGGTCCCTAAATTCTAGGTTACTACTGCCCAACCTCTACATCATTACAGGTTTAGACTTGGCCTGGCAAACCAACTCTAGCATCAAACTGGACAGAATTTCAGGAACGAAACAGAACTGTTCTTCCAACTTTGACTTGATTTGCTTGGTAAAATTATATTCGGAAGCACAGCAGAGAGAATGTGTAACTTGGAGTCAGAAGGATCAAAATTCAAATCCTCAGATACTTACTAGCTGTGTGACCCTGGGGAAAAGTACTTAACCTTTCTGGACTTTAGTTTTCTTAGGGAGTTGGAACTGATGGCCTCAAAGGTCTTTTCCATCTCTAAATCTACAATCCTATGAAGCTATCCATTGTGACTTTACAAGTGTGCGGGGGATAGTCAATTGTATAAATGTAAAATTTTTTAGAACCTAGCATTGCATATTTATAGATTCAAAAATCATTAAGCAGAAAAGATTTCTGTATTACCTCTTGAGTTCCGTGTCTTCTTAGTTCTGATAGGTCTCATTAATTGGCCAGGGTTAATGACATCCTTTATTACTAGAGCACTTGACCATTCACCTAGCCAAGAATCCCTGATTTGAGCACTACTTTCATCAATACAAATCACTGCCTCTTTAGGACTAAGTAAATGGTCTTGGGGAGTTGATTGGGGAGCTTGAAGGGACCCAGTTTAATCCCATGTGTATTTCCTAACAGGGCTGCTCTTCAGTGTGCCAAGAGAGGGAGGGTTGCAGTCTGTAGCCTCCAATCTACCCCGCACAGTATGAGAATTAGGAGCAGTTCCTTTGGAACCTAAGGATCCTTTGTGCTTTAAGGATTTGGGATTCATGAAAGGTGGAAATAATGAATGCTCTAGTGTGTTTTTTTTTCCCCATTGGTGAATGTCAGAGGCCCTGAGATAATTTTTTATGCACTATAATTCTAGTGTCGGGTTAGACTTGCTGTCAGTGGGAACCAAGGTTACTGCTCTGATCTCTGTTGAGACTGAGATTGCCAAAATCTATGTATTATCTGAAGTGTTGTGAACCCCTTGAAATATATCTGCTGAGAGTTGGACATTCTTTGGGAGTAATCTTTCGTTCAAGTAAAAATTCCCAATTTAAAATGCGCTTGTCTTCTAAGTTATCTGTACAACCTCTATTCCCTCTTTTTGGGAATTTCATCTCCTTTTATCTCCCAGTTCAGTATGCTTGAAAAATAATTGGCACAGAGACGTACTTTATGAAGTTATAAATATAGATTATATATACATAGAGGTACCTTATAGAGAGGTACCTTCTCTTAAATGTGTGTTTGTGAAAAAGAAAAAAGAAAGTCACCTTGACAACTTAGCCTACGGTGGATTTGAGTGGAAAGGCACATGATACAGGAAGGCCTATCAGAAGACTGTTCTGGGAGAAGAGGTGATGGCTGTGTGAATAGAGGGAAGGGGATATATCCAGAGATGTTATCAATGCAGAAATAAGTTTTGGTAACTGATTTCACCCATAAGGTAAGTGACAACTAGGAATCAAAGATGACCCTGAAGTTGCAGCCCTGGATTATGAGGTGGTTGTGTAATGTATGGCAAATGACGGATGCATCGAAATCATAGAATAATACTTTTAATATGTGCTAAAGCCAAGGTGCATTTGAGGGTTAAATAAACTTTTATGGGTAGTCTGGGAAACTTAACTGCCATCTGCTATCATGATTTCTATAGGAAATTGTTAAGTTGAATCTCCAAATTATAGAGTTGTAAGGGACCTTAGAGACCATCTGGTCCAACCTATAACAAAACATGAATCTCTTGTATGACAGCACTAACTAGTGTTTGCCAATGCAAGACCCTCTCTTCAATGACAGGGAACTTCAAGGCAGGTTGGCATCCCTCCATTAACTATCACTCTTTAGATCTAATTAGTATACCCAAATCCCTGTAACTATTTCAACTTATAGCCTGAAAGGGTTTATCAAATGCTAAAATATAGGTATACTGTGTCTGTGACCCACACATAATCTATCATTTGAGCAGCTCATGTATTTAAAAAAAAAGTAGATGAGGAGGAAAATATAACATGACCTGTTATGAGTATACCTATGAATTAGATAGCATTGGAGATTTCATAGGTTCACAGATTTAGAACTTGAAAGGGCCTCAATTATTGTCTTAGTTCAACCCCTCCATTTACACATGAAAAAGCTGTGTCCCACCAAGAGGTTAAATGACTTGGCTAACGTCACACGAAAAATGGTCAGAATTTGAACCCAAATCTGCTATTTTCAAAGCCATTGCTCCTTCCACTATTTCAGTAGGAATTATGGTCACTATTCCCCGTTAGTAAAGGCATCATTGAGTTATCATCACATGCCTTGGGATGAGAGCAATAAATTCCAAACACAGTGGCTTTGTAATTTGGGGAATTGTTCTGTGTGCCTGTACATGCCCCATATATTTCATGGATAATAATAGCACAGTGCCTGGCAAATAATAAGTGCTTAATAAATGTTAATTGATTGAAATGGTTATTGATTTATATTTTTATGGTTTTCTATGTCTTTCAAGTTTTCAAATACATTTTCTCATTTGATTCTTAAAATTCTGTGAGGTTTGCAGGGCAGTTTTTACTCTCCATTGTACAGGTGAAGAAACCGACTCAAATAAATTGAGTGCCTCATCAAAATCATGAAGCTGTTTAAGCAGCTAAGTCAGAACTAGAATCCAGATCTGTTGACCTTCTAAGCTAGCACTTTTAATACTATACCATGGTGCCTGCCATAAACATAAGGCCAATGTGTGATCCTTTGGAGAATTTTCTGTTTATTTTTCTTAGCTTCTAGGCTCTCTAGTCTTTGGATTTTGTTTATTTGTTTTTGCCTTTAAATATTGTGTATCCCCTTACTAAATATATTATTATAAATAAATATATTATCCCCTTATTAAATATATATTAAATATCCCCCTTAAACACTGAGCCTCCATTATATTCAGTTGTTCAGCCTAGCTGCTGTTTTGAAGATAACTCATTAAGTTCATTTGTTTAGTTTTAAGTCCAAGTGGCTATCAAGACACTGAAGCTATCAGGGACAAAATCTGCAAATCTCATAGTTAATGTTAGGAGTGAGGGAGCCATGGATGAGAAGGTCTTTGGGAAGTAATAAGATAGACCAGAAGGAAGAAACAAAATTCATGATCTATATTCACTTAAAGCAAGAAGAGGTGAGAGAAACTGAAGGAAGAGAGAAAGCTATAGAAAGAAATTTAGAAATAAATCTAAAAAAAAAAGAAAGCTGTGATGGGAGAGATGGGCTAGAGCAAAACCTTGAAGAGAGGCCATGGAAAAGTGATGCAGATGGAATGAGTAGAACCAGCCACACAATACACGCAGTGATTGCTACTTAAATGAATAGAATGCCAATGTGAATAGTTTTAATAACCAGTCTTGGTTTTTGAGAATTGATAATGAAGCAGGACTTTGCACCTCTTGGCAGAGAAGCAGGGGACAAGAGGGACAGACTGTTCCATACATTGTCATAGTAGTCACCAATTGTGGTGGTGGTGGCGGTAGTTGCTGTTTCAACTGTTTTTTGTTACAAAGGAGGGTTCATTTCTGGCTGGAGTAGGTAAGGTGTGGGGCAAAAGGGGATGCAGGGTGGGTGCCAAATCCAGAAATAACTGTGACATTTGAAAAAATATTTTAAGGCCATAGAAAGCTAGGGAAAAGGGAGAAAAGCAAGAAAAGCCAAATATGAACTTCACTGAGTAAGCATCTTGTCTTAAGTTGTTTTATGGAAAGTACGATAAATGGTATTGCAAGGAAATGTACACATGTTTATAAATGGCTCCTTCATGAGGTGCAACTGTGTAGGAAGCAGATGGACCCACAAGATTTGTCTGTGATGCAAACAAACAGGGAGTCATGTGGGGGAAGGTGGAGCGAGAGATGAGTGTATAGGAAATGGAAACGCCTTAGATGTGTGTTATTAATTGGGGTGCTGAAGTAGCTTGGGATGGCAAGATAGAGGATGACAAAGGAGATAATATTTAAGATCACTTTCTCCTTTGAAACATAGGTCACTGTGCCTTTCCTGACAAGAATCATAATCTCTGTAACTTTTGAGTTTCCAACAGGGAAGCCAAAGTCCTGATCAAGGTGATTCTGAAGATGGATTCTTAACATCTCTGCCATTTGTACTCATGTCTCTAGGGCCCTGTCGGCCTTTTTCTTGAAAGACCCCAGTATTTAGAGCTTATAGCTCTACTAGAAAAATTCATTTTGGACTGAAACAACATATGGGAATTCAACTCAGAATTAATTTTTTTTCAAGTTTTACATTATTTTTTAAAATTTTGATGATTTCTAGGTTTTTGTCTCAGAAAAGTATATCAGATTAGATACATTTTAGCCATAGGTTCCCTAATCAATTTCAGTCACAAACAGGGCTAAGATTTAAGTAGTGAACCACTATATTTGATTTTGCCTCCTTCTCTTTAGGCTTTGATTTCTTATAGATCTTCCCTAAATTTTCCACAGACGGTTTAAACAGTATTGGAGTCTTTTGCTTTCAGAGGTTAAACTTTAACCTATGGTAGATAAAGATCAGTAAAAGTTTATAAAGCAGGAGAATGTTCAATACCCATAGGCTTTTTGAGAAAATTTATCTATCGGGGTGTGTAGGATAAATGGAGAAGGGAAAGATTGGAGCCAAGGTCTCCCTCATCCTGAAAACATCTTCACTTAACTGTACATCCCCTCAAGCTATTATCGTCTATCTCTACTGTCCTCTTTCCAAAACCTCTTTCATGGTGATGTCATCAGCTACCATGGCTTTAAGACATTTCCAATTGAATGTCCCATTATCATCTCACACTCCACAAAACCAAACCGATCTTATTATCTTTTCCCCCCGTAATCCAACTCTTCTCCTGACTTCCCTATTTCTATTAAAGACACCATCATCCTTCTAGTTACCCAGATTGTCAACCTTGGAATCCTTGAATTTTTTTCTGTTTCATCCCCCATATCCAGTCAGTTGCCATTTTGTTGATTGTCCATCCATGATACATTTTTACATCTGTCTCCTCTCCCCTCATGTCGCTATCAAGCCAATTTGGGTCCTCTTCAAATCTTACCAAGACTATTGCAAAAAATTACTAATTGTTTTCCCTAACTTGTTTTCCATTCTCTCCCTTCCCTAACCCCCCTTCACTCTAACATCTACACAGCTATCAAATTGATATGGGCAGAAAAAGGAGAGATCTAACCATGCAATTTCCTTGCTCCAAAAGCTCCAATGATTTAATATTGCCTCTGATATAAAGTACAAACTCCTATGGTTAGCTTTTAAAGTCTTACACAATCTAGTTGTACAATGCATGTGGAAAGAAAAGAGAATAGAAGAGAGGAACGGAGAAAAGAGAGGAAAGGAGAGAAGAGAAGAAATGGAAGGAAGGGAGAAAAGAGGATATGAGAGCAAGAGGGGGAAAAGGAGGAGAGAGGAGGAAAGGAAAGCAAAAGAGATGAGAAGAAGGGAGAAAAGGAGAGGAGAGAAAAGAGAGGAAGGGAGCAGAGAAGAGAAAGGAGAAGGAATCTAATGAATTGTAGTAAAACAGGACTCAGTCTCTGCCTCCAAGAAGTTTCTAATCTTTTGGTGATTAAGTTCTCTAACAGTAAACTTATTATCATTCATTAATTGTAATATATTGTGCCAAGTGCTAAATATGCAAAGATCTCAGAAAACATAATTTCTGACCTTAAGGAATTTAAAATATAGGAAAGAAACATAAAATATACACAAATAAATTTAAGAGATTTGAGAATGAAGCTATCACTATACCTGTGGAGACCAGAGAAGTCTTTACCCTTAAAAGGACTCATCTTTGCTCTATGCCTCCACTTCCTCACCACCTATGAATCTCAAGCCTTTGCAGTCTGGCTTCTGACTCCACCATTCAAGGGACCACTCAATACAATTGTTGGTCCACGGAATCACAGAATTTCAGAGTTGTAAAATAACTCAGTGACCATCTGATCCAACTAGTACTTCTCCAGAAAAAAAGTCTGTATTACAACATAGACAAGTAATTTTTCAGCCTGTGCTTGGAGATACCCCAATAAAGAAAAACCCACCATCTTCTAAGGCTCTGTTCTACTTTAGGCTAAATCTAAATGTTGGGATTTCTTTTCTGACATCTAGCCTAAATTTGCTTTGCCACTTAGACCTGTTTTTCCAATTTGTTCCGTGCAAACCAGCCTCTGATGCCAAAATGAATAAGTTTAATCCCTTTTCCATATGACAGCCCTCAAAATACTTGGGCACAAGGGGAGAATATTGATCTTTCAGTCCAATAAAAACCTGTTTTTTTTTTTCAGATGTGGAAACTTCCTTCCAACTTGACATTGGACCATTAATGACTGCTCTTGGAGGGGCTGCTAGATAGTTCAATGAAGAGGGAACTGGGCTTGAAGTCAGGAAGGCTTGAGTTTAAATAAGACCTTAGACATTTACTGGATATGTGACCTGAGCAAGAAACTTAATCTCTGTTTGCCTTAATCCATTGGAGAAGGCACATGGCAAACCACTTCATTATTTTTGTCAAGAAAACCTCATAGCCAATATGGTCCACTGAGTCACAAAGAGTCAGACACAATTAAATGACTCAGTAACAACTCGTCTTGGAGAACAATCATCTAAACAGTTGCACACTATCTAATTGTAGCATCATCCAGCCTATGTCTCCATTTTTTTCAAATGAATAGTGTGAGATATTTCATCAGATATTTTGTTAAATCTGTACAGTCTCTATCTATAGAGAGATTTCTTGAATTTAATTTCTTGGATCTAATAGGTTAGCTACTCTGTAAAAACAAAAGGAAGTTAGTCTGATGTGACCTATTCTTGAATAAGTCTTGAAGAGGGTCCTCATCCCCTCCCTTTCTAGTATGTTTTGTTGGTCCTCATTCTCATTAACCTCTTGCATGTTTTTACAATATCAACTACAAAGACCTACCAAATAATCGTCTTGCCTTACCTTCTATTACTGTTCTCTCTAGTTTTTTTTCCTACTTGACCACCAATCCTTTGCTGATTCACTATAGAGATTCTACCCATCCCCTAAGCATGTGTTCTCAAGACTTTGTCTGTCCTTCACCTCTTTGCCCTCTACATCCTCTCCCTAAATGATCTCTTGTGTTCCCCCACTAATTCTATTGTCATCTCCTTCCAGCTGATTCCTAAATGTCTCCTGTATCACTAACTGCCTCTTGGTCATCTCTACCCATCAGCATCTAAAATTCAAATATTCTCTGTGTTGTTTCCTCCATTATAACACAGGTGGGGAATATCTGGTTTTATTTGTATTTTCAGCAACACGCGTGATGTTTAGTATCTAGTAAACACTTATTATATGCCTTTTCACTCATTCTTATAAAAAAAAAATGCAGCTCATCTTCTTTCCCCTAAACCTGTTTACTCTCCTGACTTTTCTGTCTCTGGTATCGGTACCTCCAACTTCTTTCCATCCCGGCTTGCAATCTTGACACCATCTTGATTCTTCCTTCTCTCTTATACCTCACAAACATTACACTGATAAATCTCATAGGTTTTACTTCTACAACATCTCTTGCTTCTGTCCCAGTCTCTCTGCACAAATAGCCACCACCCCCCGCCCAGTTCATTGCCTTCATAACTTCTTTCCCTAACTATTTCAGCAGCCTCTTAATTGGTCTCCTTGTTTTTAACCTCCTCTCTTCCTACAGCTACCAGAAGCACAGATCTAACTATGGCACTCCACTGATCAAATGTCTTCATTGGCTTCCTGTCACTTTTGAGGGATAACATAAAAACTCTTCAACAACTCCTTAACGTCCTCCACAGTCTTTCTCCAACCTGCTTTTGCAGGCTTACTTCATACTTTTCCCCTTCCCCCATTCTGTATTCCAACCAACCTGATCTACTTGCTGCACCCAGGACTTGGCCTTCCATCTGTTTCAGTGTCTTTGCCCACACTGTTTCCCATGCCTAGAATGTACTCCTTCTTCACTTCCATTCCCTACAACTCTTATTTCCCTTCAAAGCTAAACTCCCTATCACAATTCTTTGTGCAATCTACTTCCTCAAATTATCTTGTATGACTTATCTTTGTTCCTGGTGCATCCCTCCCACCCTCATTATGATTAAAAAAAAACCAAACCTTTGAGGGTGAGATCTCTTCTCATCTTGCACTTCCAGTCACTGACATTCAGCATAGTACCTTGGAGTATAGAATGTGTTTAATAAATATGGAATTGACGAGCTGAGTGTAGTTGGTACCCTCATTGGCTCCTAATTCTTTCGTGCTGTTTATAGTTAGTTCAAGCCTGCAACCATCTGGCCAGGGAGACTCCCATGTCTTCCACCTCCAAACAATCAACCTTATCTTTAATATCTTGCCCTGGTTCATTTTCTTACCTGTAACTGTGATAAAATCATTTTACTTCTCTGTGCATCAATTTACCCACCTATAAAATGGGAATAATAATACCTGGAAATAATACTTGAGTTTTTGTGAGGAAATCACTATGTGTGCCTACTCTGATCCCCCAAACTACAAATTGTTTCAGGCTAGACCCAGTTGTTTCATTCCTTTACTTAATGCCAAATTTACTAATGATATAGTGAGCAATGTAAAAGAATGCATAGAGGTAAGAAGGATGAAGACAGAAAAAAAAGGTCATTGGATTTGATGATAAACTTGTTTTATTCCATAAATTTAAAATAAAATTTTCAAAAATACAAAAAAAAAAGAAGGAATTGGCCATCAGAAGAAGAAGCAGTAGTACTGGTAGTGGTAGAAGTATTGATGGTGGTGCTAGTCATTAGTAACCTTCGAGAGGCCCTCATTCTTCCAATTTGAAGAATTCTGTACCCAGAGTACCCCAATCCTTTCCTCCATACAACTCCCGTATTTTTATTTTATCTATTTTAAGTTTTCAACATTCATTTCCACAAAATTTTGAGTTCCAAATTTTCTCCCTATCTTTCTCTTTCTCCCACACCAAAACACCAAGCATTCTGATTACCCCTTCCACCAAACTGCCCTCCCTTCTAACACTCCTCCTTTCCCTTATCCCCATCTTCTCCCTTATCCTGTAGGGCAAGATAAATTTCTATACCCCATTACCTGTATTTTTTATTTTCCAGCTGTATGCAAAAACATTTCTCAACTTTTGTTCCTAAAACTTTGAGTTCCAACTTTTCTTCCTTCCTCCCTCCTGAACCACCCCCACTGAGAAGGCAAGCAATATAGGCTATATATGCATAGTTTTGCAAATGACTTCCATAATAGTCATGTTGTATAAGACTAACTATATTTCCCTCCATCCTATCCTGCCCCAATTTCCTCTGTTCTCTCTTTTGATCTTGTCCCTACGCAAGAGTGTTTGCTTCTAATTGCTCCCTCCTCTTATTTGCCCTCCCTTCCATCATCCCCCCCACCTTGCTTACCCCCTTCTCCCCTACCTTCCTGTAGTGTAAGATAGGTTTTCATACCAAATTGAGTGTGCATGTTATTCCATCCTTGAGTGAAATGTGATGAGAGTAAGCTTCACTTTTTCCCTCTTATCTCCTTCCTTTTCCCCTCCATTGCAAAAGCTTTTTCTTGCCTCTTCTATGAGAGATAATTTGCCTCATTCCATTTCTCCCCCCAATATATTCCTCTCTCACCCCATAATTTTATGTTTTTAGATATGATCCCTTCCTTTTCAACTCACCCTGTGCTCTCTATCTCTCTGTATGTATGTGTGTGTGTGTGTGTGTGTGTGTGTACGTGTGTATAATCCCTCTAACTAGCCAGATACTGAGAAAAGTTTCAAGAGTTACAAATATTATCTTTCCATGTAGGAATGTAAACAGTTCAACTTTAGTAAGACCCTTGTAAGTTCTCTTTCCGGTTTACCTTTTCATGTTTCTTTTCATTCTTGTGTTTGAAAGTCAAATTTTCTTTTCAGCTCTGGTCTTTTCATTAAGAATTCTTGAAAGTCCTCTATTTCATTGGAAGACCATTTTTTCCCCTGAAGTATTATTCTCAGTTTTGCTGGGTAGGTGATTCTTGGTTTTAGACCTAGTTCCTTTGACTTCTGGAATATCATATTCCACACTCTTCGATCCCTTAGAAGCTGTTAGATCTTGTGTTATCCTGATTGTATTTCCACAATACTTGAATTGTTTCTTTCTAGCTGCTTGCAATATTTTCTCCTTGACCAAGGAACTCTGGAATTTGGCCACAGTGTTCCTAGGAGTTTCTCTTCTTGGATCTCTTTCAGGCAGTGATCTGTGGATTCCTTGAATACTTACTTTGCCCTCTGGTTCTAGAATATCAGGGCAGTTTTCCTTGATAATTCATGAAAGATGATGTCTAGGCTCTTTTTTTGATCATGACTTTTCAGGTAGTCCCATAATTTTTAAATTGTCTCTCCTAGATCTATTTTCCAGGTCAGTTGTTTTTCCAATGAGATATTTCACATTGTCTTCAAATTTTTCATTCTTTTGGTTTTGTTTTGTAATTTCTTGGTTTCTTATAAAGTCATTAGCTTCCATCTGTTCCATTTTAATTTTTAAAGAACTATTTTTTTCAGTGAGCTTTTGAACCTCCTTTTCCATTTTGCTAATTCTGCTTTTTAAAGTATTCTTCTCCTCACTGACTTTTTGTACCTCTTTGGACTTCAGTACAACCAATTGAGTTAGCCTCTTTTTAGAGATGTTATTTTCTTCAGCATTTTTTTTTGGGGGGGTCTTCTTAGCAAGCTGTTGACCTACTTTTCATGATTTTTCTTGCATTACTCTCATTTCTCTTCCCAATGTTTCCTCCACCTTTCTTACTTGATTTTCAAAATCCTTTTTGAGCTCTTCCATGGCTTGAGACTATTGCATATTTATTTTGGATGTTTGTGATGCAGAAGCCTTGACTTTTATATCTTCCCCTGATGGTAAGCTTTGTTCTTCCTCATCTGAAAGGATGGGAGAAAATACCGGTTCACCAAGAAAGTAACCTTCTGTAGTCTTATTTTTTTCCCTTATTTGGGCATTTTCCCAACCAGTTTCTTGACTTTTGGGTCCTTTGTTAAGAGTAGGGTATACTCTGGGGACCTGTAAGATCTCAGTTCCTTCAAGGTGGCACAATCAAGGGAGAGGAGTTTATTCCTCAAGGCCTCCAGCTCTACCACATCTGCACTCCTCCTTACCCCAGGACCATACTCAGGGCTGAGATTCAGATCAGCTGCTCAATTCCTCCAGGAACTGAGGGCTCCAACAATGGATGCTGGCTGCTGCCTGCCATGCCACAGCTGGGGCTAGAGGAGGACCATGCTCCCTTCTCACCCTTTGAAAAAGCCCTCTCACTGACCTTTGAAGTGTCTTTGTCACATGTGGATTGAGGGATCTAATAACCTATGCTGCTACTGAGATTCCACCCTGAGGCCTGCTTGGTCCTGCTCCTCCCATCACTGTGCAGTCAATGCTGGGCTGTGCTCCACTCTGCGTCTGGTGCAACAGACCTTTCCCTTCAGCCTTCCAGGTCACCCTGGGCTGGAAATCTCCCTCACTCCATTGTTCTGTGGCTTCTGCTACTCTAGAATTTGTTGAGAGTCATTCTTTACAGGTATTTTATGGGCTGTGGGGGAAGAGCTAGAGTATGTGTGTCTTTATACTCCACCATCTTGGCTCCATGCCACCCCCCTCCATAGCATTTATTATTAATCCAGCAAAAGTGAAAACTACAAAAATGTATTCAGACAGATTATTTTGATCTCCTTTGGCACACCATTTTCACATGATAGCCCTGAGAGAATAGTCCAAAGCTCCAAAACAGTCTCCAAGTTTCTTTGGTCATTTGTCAGTCTTCTGTCTTCTGCTTTTCCTGGGCCTTTGATATTGATCTCTCAAAATTAACACATGGAAGAAATTGCAATTACAGCCACACATTTCTGCAAAGAACTAAAAGAAAGGAAAAAAAAACTAGGTAAGGATTAGCAGTGACTAAATCTATAGATACAGAAATGTAAACTGTGTTACCCTCAGCAAGATCCAGGCATAGACTATGAAAGCTGTAGAGAGAAGAATGCAAAATGAAGCGTAAGATATGTATAATTGAAGTACATCTCCCCCTGGGGATTCTATCACAACTTGATTTTTTTTTAATGAAAATTCAGTCAACTGAATATTTAACTCCCCAAAGGAAAATACTCAGTTGTTGATTACACTCTCTGCGTGAAGAAACTAAGTCTTAAAACGAAACCTAGTTTTGAATAATTATCACCTTGCTTTTGATCACTGCTATATAATATCATTTTAAAGGAACCCTCTTTGGTTACACTGGGTATCAAATTACACTTTTTTATGGATAGTTTTGATTTTGGCCTTTTTACCCAATGGATAGCAAATAGTATTTGGTGCTATTTTTTTTTTTTACATTAAATGCAGAACCTCATATTTATCCTTATTAAATTTCTTCTCATTGACTTTGTCCATCCTTCCAGCCTTTTGAGATCTTTTTGGATCCTTATTCTAATATACAGATCTTCTATTTAATTGCCCCTTTAGAGGCTCTCCTTTTTGATTTTGGGACCAGTGGTGCAGAACCACTTTAAAGATTAAATTTTCCTTTGCAGGAAGAAAGGGCATACCCACAGACAGGCACTGGCTTTAGGGATGAAGGTCTTGCACTGGAAACAGCTAGGGAGGGCTTCTGGAGCTCATAGTGAGTGACAGAATACAAAAGACCCACCCGACACAACTCAAACAAGAAAATTGGAAAGGCAATGCTATGTTGGCGGCCCTCTTTTGAAAATAGAAAATAGCCTTATTTATATACAAAGCAGGACCACATCTTGTGTGGCTGCCACTGTATCCCTGCTGTCAGTCAGGGCCTAGGAAGACTTGTTTGCTGATGGCCCAGAGTCAGAGAAAACGGAATGGCTGCCTTTGTCGTCTCCCAAAAGAAAAATTTGTCTAAATAAAGTTTAATTGCTTTTTTTTCTCTCAATTACCTTTGGTGGTATATCTTTATATATCTGAATAACCAAGTCATACTTTTGGTTTCTATGACTCCAGCATATTTCAAAGCCTCTGGGCATGTTTACACAAGGGCTAGACAATTAAGTGACTGGCTAGCACACCCAGGCTTGCTTTTCCCACCTACGCAGGCTGTCTTTCCTTAGTTATCAAGGAAATTCCTGACTAAACAGATTGGCAGAATCTCTTGCCCTGAAGGCTGGCACACTCAGCCTTTGTTGAGTCAAAGGGGAAAGAGAATTACACAGGGGAAGATACTGGATTGGAAACACCCTTGTCTTTCCCTTCCTCTCAGACCCCACCAATATGGCCACACACAGTTGGGTCAGCCACAAGATCAATTACATCCAAGTAGTGCATGGCATCAAGGCTGTCTGGGCTAGAAGGCTCTCTTTGAATTTTCTATGGAAACCAATAGAAGGCTAGTATAAACTCAGGAACCCTATTTTCCAAATGGAAAAGGGAAAGTCATAGATTATTAGAATTAGAAGAGAATTTAAAAATTATCTAGTCTAGCCCCCTACTTGAAATATGAATCCCCTGTACCATTCCTTAGACCTGAAATGACTTCCTTCCCCACTTCCCTCTCCATCTTTGCTGACTGAAATCCTATCTATCCTTCACAGCTCCTCTGGGAAGCCTTTCCTTTCTCTGACCTCTGGTAACCATTCCACTTATGTACTTATAATCTCTTTATAATCTCTTTCCTCCCACTGTTGTCCAAATAATCAGGGACCTTGTCTTATTTATCTTTTGTTTTTAATCTCCTTCTGAAGAAAGGCAGGGTAGGAGCCTTATAAGTAATTATTCTGATGAATTATTAAATATAAACCATCCCCTACCCATAGAGGCAGTGTGATCCAGTGGAAAGAGCCCTAGCTTAGGATCAGAGTTCATGGCTTCCAAATCCAGCTTTGACACCAACCTCCCAAGACTTCAGGAAGAGGTTGAACTCGTTGGCCTCTCTTGTCCCTTCCAGCTCAGCTCTGGGGTCCTATATTACAGCAGAACCATTATATGGAAGTACAAAGTAGCCTATTCAAATAATTAGACATGGCATCCTGTCTGATAGGACACCCTTAGTTCCTTCATCTCTGAGTCTTATTAAAAGACATACTTTGGTTTGTCAATGTTTCTCATAAAATATGGTGCCCAGACCCGGATTTCTATCCTAGCTATGGTCTGATTAGAACAAAGTCAAACAATAGAGGGAAGATCCGTTTCCCTTTTCTGGACCCTATACTTCTATTCATGTAAGCTAGGATCCTTATGATTTTTTTTAGCTGCCTAGTACACTATAGGACAGCTATATTGGTGCAGTAAATAAAGTACTGGGCTTAGAGTCAGGAAGACCTGAGTTCAAATGTGGCCTCCAACACTTTCTACCTTTATGATCCTGTAAGTATGTATTTAACCCTGTTTGCCTCAGTTTCCTCATCTGTAAAATGAGTTGGACAAGGAAATGGAAGACCACTCCAATTATCTTTGCCAGGAAAACCCCAACTGGGGTCATGAAGAGTTGGACACAACTGAAAATTGATTGATGTATACTATTGGACTTGTAGTCCACCAGACCCTGGAGGCTTTTTTTTTCCTCATATGAACGACTTTCTATCCACATCTTTACTTTATTCATGTGCTTTTGATTTTTTTTTCAAGCCTACATATGGGACTTTACAATTTATTCCTATTAAATTTCATCTCATTAGCATCAGCCCACCATACCACACAAAATGACAAACATATCAAGACCTTTCTGGATCTTGAATATGCCTTCCCACGCATTAGTAATCCCTCCCAGCTTCCTGACAGTTTCAAATTAGATTAGTCTCCACTGCGCCACCTGGTTGCTGGTTAGTATGCCAGCTAAACCGTTACCCAAGTCATTGAGCAAAATGCTCAGGGCCAGCTTGGGGCTCTTCAGGATGCTTTCCCCATTAACATTCATTAAACCTCTACTGACCGCAGAATGCAGCCCGTGTCCCTCAGTTTATACATCTAGACTAGGAATCTGTTCACCCAGTAGGAGGGGTGAAAAGCATGACTGCAATGACTCATTTGGGCCTGAGGAAAATCACATTATGTCCCCATTTTAAAAATTATGCCATGCCCTGCTTCGGTGTGCTTTATAATTTGAAAGCAGGAATAGGAATTAAGTTTTGTATGTGGGGCTTCCTCATTATACCACACCTCCTCCTCCCTCCCACTCCCAATCCCCCACATACAGCCCTATCTGCTCTGTCATTCTACTCAGATGATCAGCTTGGGTCTTGAAGGTAGACATCAGCGTGAGTGACCTTGAATATGTTCATTCTGGCTTCCCTTGTCCAAATGCTTATCTCAAAGTGAGTTGTTTGGAATGGGAAGAAAGAGTGGTCACAGTGTGCTTTCAATGCTGCGGTCATAAAGAAGTTGACAGATTTAGAGTGGCAGAATGCCTGCATGCCAGGGTCAGGGAATCACAGATTCAGGCCTTCTGTGGATGGAGTCTCTGAAGTCATTTACTTCAACCTACCCATTGGACAGATGAGGAAACAGAGGCTCAGCTTAGTGAATTGACTCTCCCGAGGTGCTAGTAGTGGTGGCTCCATATTCAGATCT
The DNA here is from genome assembly GCA_023548195.1 of Bettongia penicillata ogilbyi. Taxonomy (NCBI): domain Eukaryota; kingdom Metazoa; phylum Chordata; class Mammalia; order Diprotodontia; family Potoroidae; genus Bettongia; species Bettongia penicillata. The sequence continues at coordinate 3,318,513 of JAJHZJ010000300.1, forward strand.
CTGACACCCACCCCCCATTTCTCACTCCCTGGACTTCACCTCCTCCTTACCAGGTATTGTCTCCCCACTTTCTGAGTCTGCTTTATGTATTGTCCTCCAAATAAGCCATTCAAAATGTAATATTCCTTTTTTTCTTCCATCCTCCCTCTCTTTTTTTTTCTTTTTGGAGACAGTCAGGGTTAAGTGACTTGCCCAGAGTCACACAGCTAATAAGAGTCTGAGATCACATTTGAACTCAGGTCCTCCTGACTCCAGGGCCTGGCTCTATCCACTATGCCTCATAGCTGTGCCTACATTTCTTTCAAATGTAAGCTTGAGAGAATGCCTGTTTTGTTTGGTTTTGTATATAGCATCTGCCTGTAAGCAATGATAAATGTTTTATCTATCTTCCCTTTTGCAGATAGAGCAGCATTGTTTAGTGAAAACAGAACTAAACTGGAAGCCAGGAAACCTCTGTTGGAGTCCTGAGGACTTGGTTTCCTCACCTATAAATTGGGGATAATAATCCTCACATTGTCTACCTCAAAGGATTGTTGTGAGGAAAATACTTTGTAAACCTCAAGACTTGTGTAAATGTGAGCTGCTATATTATTCTCTGGTTCTCATTTTGCTCATGGCTAAAATGAGGGCATTGAACTACATGATCTATTAACAAAAAAAAAGTCTCTTCTACCCCTTAATATTCTTCTAGTCTGTGTTGGGAAAAAAATCCTTTGTAGCCTGATGGGTCCTGATGTAGAGAAGACAATGGGAAGGCCTTTCAAATTTCCTCTGAGTGTGAATACACTGGAAATGAAGGCAGTTAGCAGTGCAGATGTGAAGTTGTCTCTGACTTACAGTAAGTAGAATAAACAAAGCAATTAGCCCATAAGAATGTATTTATGAGAGATGCAGGCCCTGAGAATGGAATTTGGAAAGCCAACAGAGCATGCTCTTAATTGGGTCTGGTTTTTATTCAACATGGTTGACTTTAATCTAATAGCCCTAATCATTTTAATGGCCCTTAAGCCCCACCCCCTCTGATTGTGAATAAGGCCGTCTGTTTGTAGATTGGCACTTCTGTCTGCTAATGAGTGAATTTCCACATATAGATCAGTGGGAAGTGTTAGTTGAGTAATATCTCTGTAGTGATGCATGTCTGCTATGGAGAATCAGTCCCTGGATCCAAGAGGATTTGAGGGTCCATAAGGCTTCTCATATGTGGTATTTCAGACCCCCATGGCCTGCTTGTTTTATGGAGTTGTGCTAAGGAAGCTCTAGCCTGAGTAGAGTGTTTTCGGCATATGATATAAGGGGAAAGCACAGAAACGAGAGAACAGAACTAGAATGGGGAATGGAAAAAAGTCCAGTTTAGCTGTAAAAGGGGAATAACATATGAGACTGGAAATTTAAAAAAAAAAAGATTGGAAATTTAGGTTGGAATCAGAAGGCCTTGAATGCCAAAAGCAGTGTATGTGCTATGTGGTCATAGATAAGGAAAGTGAGACTAAATGTTATGGTCAAAGGTTCATACAGCTAATTGGAACTGCATCTCCTCATTTCTTGCCTTCTGAATCTGGGCTGTTTCCACTGCAGCAACTGCTTTCCAATAATTAAACCACAAGTCTCATTTAATTCTCCCAACAACACTATGTGATTGACTGTCAGCAATGTCTCCATTTTGTTGATAAGGAGATACAATCTCAGAAAAATGAAATGACTATATTTCTATCCCATCACCTTAGTGATTCAGGTCTTGTAGCACCTTCTAGCAGGGTTGCTACGATATTATGCTTAATATTTTAAAAATATAAATGTTTATCAGATCACATCATATTGGGACAGCAGCACATCCATTCTCCTTTTTTCCCCCCTTTGGCAAGGTAACCAGGGTTAAGTGACTTGCCCAGGGTCACATAGCTAGTAGGTGTCAAGAGTCTGAAGTCCCATTTGAACTCGTGTCCTCCTGACTGGAGGGCCGATGTTCCATCTAGTTAGTGTACCACCTAGCTGCCCCTAGTAGCATGTCCATTCCATTGATAGTCCTTGAACAAGAATAGCCACTCAGAAATAAAGGCAACTTAATATCTTATTTACCTTAATCAAGTATCACTTTCATGAGTTGCTTTATTTTTTTAAGAAGTATATATAAGTTACCACAGCATTTTTAGGAGGATGTTTACAGGTTTCTTCTTTAGTACATTGTGATCGTATTTTAATTGGCTTTTATTTACTCGCTTCATGGTGTTCTCAGAAGGCCAAGGCAAGACTTCACTTAAAGAAGCAAGAGCAAGGGGGGGGGGGGTTGGTTTAAACAATGGCCAAGGTCTCTGTCCCTCCCCATCCCCCAAGGTCACTCTTTATGTGACTAATATAATAGAATAGAACCGTTGTGGAAACATTCCCTGTGGAAATGACTCTCTGTTGTTCCTGTATTATTAGTAGGAACTTAGACAAATAGCTCTTGGTGAAGGAAAAAGAATGAATCATGTGGAGGTCTGCTGTATTTGGAATATATCCAAAGCACATGCCGTGTAGCGGTTACAAGTCATGATGTATAGTCCATTGGTGATCCATAAGCCTAGTGGTGGAACATCGTTGCAGCTCCCTCTACTCCCAGACTCCCTCCTGATCCAGCTAAACTAACTTCCTCCCAAACCCTACTGTTCCATCCTCTCCCTCCCACCTCTTCACCTTCCACTGTCCCATCCGTTCCTCCTGAAACAGCCTCCCCTTACCTCCATTTCCTTTCTGCTAACCACGATCTACTCAATTATAAAAATTATAACAGCTCCCCTTTACATAAGCTTTTACAGTTTACAAAGCACTTCCTTCCAATTAACCCTGCAGCATACATAGGGAGTGCAAGGTTTACCAACCCCATTTTACAGATGAGGAAACAGAAACTCAGAAAAATTAAGTCGTCACCCAAGGGTTTTAGAGTTAATTGGAATCAGAGGATCGGAGATTTAGAGCTATGGTGGCCTTTACAGGCTGTCAAATCTTGTCCCCTCATTTCGTGGATGAGGAGCCGAGGCTTGGAAGGGTCAGGCAGGTAAGAAAGCAGCAGAACCAGGACCTTGGACCCCAACTCAGGTCCTCAGGCTCAAGTTCAGTGGCAAACTACTGTGCCATGGTGGCTCAGAGCTGAGCCCTTTTAGGAAGGGGCCTCTCTTTAGCAAAAACAAAGTCAGGATGTTGATTCATTTTGAGTACTTTTCTTTAGTTCTTTTTAATATATTTTAAAAGAAAGAACTATGTTAGTACATCCTGTTTCATTAACCTAGAAGTTCCCTGTCTTCAATTCATTTCAACAAAAGCGAGGCGGTATGTTAGTAGACCTTGGGAATAGCACTTGAAAAACAATACAGCCCTTGTCCTCAAAGAGCTTATCATCTTGGGGAATAATAACAATGCCTCGGGCAGAGTTTCAGAAGGACCATCAGCATCAATACAGAAATCACCAGAAATACAGGTAGCATTTAAGATAGAAAGGCAAACTCTAAGTCAGGTGCTATAGTCATTGGGGAAAGTGGGAGAATGCAATGGAAGGTGACGTGGCAAAGATTTAGTTAGACTAAGATTGGGTAACCGTTACAAAAACTTGCCCAGATATCATCCTGTAAGGTTTGGAATCTATACAAGTGAGATGGTTAAGTGATGGTAATAGAGTAAAGGTTTGAAAGAGGCCTTGGTGAACAAGCAGGATGCCATTTCCTCCTCCTAATCCCAAAGGTCTAATAAGGGATGGATCATTAATAAGATCAGAAATAAGAGGAGAAGCCAACAGTAGCAAAGAGAGCTAGAAAGCCAAGGTTCAGTTAGTACCCAGAGGAAGACTATGGCATTAGAAAAGGAGATTGAAGGCAATGGGGCCTTTTATCCATTCTGCATGTATTTTGCATATGCAAATATATATGCAAATAATATGTGTGTGTATGTATATACATATTTTCCCCCCACGGAATCTTCCTCATTAGAATGTAAGCGATCTGAGGGCAGGCACAATTTTAACTTTTTATGATGCGCATAATAGTGCAATATTTATCATATAGGATGGGGCAGAGATTGGACCTATGATTTCATTTGTATAGGAAATTCCCACTTGTGGAAATTGCCTCTACCAAGGCAAATCAGTGCTTTCTCTACAATGTATAGTCTTAAAGATTTTCCTGGAGCACTCACAGGTCACACAGCCAGTCAATTAGTATGTGTCACAGTCAAGATATGAACCCTGGCTGTTCCGGTTCCAAGGCTAGCTTTCTATCCATTATGCCATGCTACATTACACATAGTAAAACTTAATAAACACTGATTGATTGATTGATTGATTGATTGATTGAATGAATAGGGCAGAGGTCCCAGAGGGCACATTGAAAGAGGAGAGCAAATAAACATAGGGCCTAAGGAAGAACAGGGCTAAACTGGATGCAGAAGAAAATACTGAGAAAGGAAACAGGGCAAAGGGGATTTTACCTAGTACTTTGGAATGACAGAGATTAAAGCATCACTCAACCACCTCTCCTTTATTGATTGTAAACCTTACAGAATGATATCAGGGTGAGTTATTAAAAAGATCATTCATTCCATCTGTTCATTTAAGAAAGTTAAGATTGGCAGAAGTATTGGGTATGCAAAAAGTTGTCAAATAAATCAGTCCCAAGGTTCTAAATGGAATGTTGGTGTGACGGAGCCTTCCCAGAGCCCTCAAATCTCTGATTTAATTACATTGGAGAAAGGTCATTGGTTATGGTAGCATAAGGAGGCTACAGGCAGAAGGGGGCTTTCAAAGGTGAAGGCAGCCCTCTGTCTTTTGAATATCCCCTGTAATTTCTAATACACTGTAAAGACTCAGTAAGCAATTAGCTGAGTAAATCTAGTAATTGGTCAAGTCTTGTACAAAATGACTAATGTAGAAATGTTTTACATGATTGCACGTGTATAACCTATATCTGATTGCTTACCATCTCAGCGAGGGGAAAAGAGAGAGGGAGGGATAGACTTTGGAATTCTAAACATTCTAAAAAAGCAAATGTTAAAGAATTGTTTTAGTATGTAATGGGGGGTGGGGAATAAAAATATATAATAAAAACATGCACACAAATGCTAGACAACCAGAGGGAAAAATCTAGTAATCAGTCATCCTTCAAAACACTTAGTATTGTATCTCCAAAGCTCCTCTGGAGATAGAATGAGTCTAACAGAGGCAAAGCAGGGGAAGCGCTATGAGCAAGTGAAACTATGGAACTTAGAGCCTCTGACATCCTGATTCCTCTGTCTTCTATACAACACTTAATCTCCCTTCTATTATTCAAAATATCAATAATTCATACTTATATAGCTTTACAGTTTAAAAAGTGCTTTTACAACTACATCAAGATGCCATCAGTAGTACATACAAGTATGATTATATCCATTTTGCAGGTGAAGAAACCGAGACTTACAGAGGTGAAAGGAATTCTTGTGTAGGGTCAATGATTTTAAGAGCAAATATTGGGAATTGTTACCAATAGACTAAAAAACAGGCACTGACCCTGTGATTTCATTGATGCTAGGAATCCTAGTGAGGTAATTTATTCTACCCACATAGCTTGCTACCTATCCTGTAAGTTATCGTCTTTGGGGTTTTTTTAAGGCCATTGGGGTTAAGTGACTTGACCAGGGTCACGCAGGGTCACAAATGTGTCTGAGGTCACATTTGAACTCTTCCTGTTTCCAGGACAAGGGCTCTATCCATTGCACCATCTAGGTATCTATCCCCTGCAAATTGTGTGTGTTCATCCTTCGTTGCCGAAGAAGACCATGCCATCAGAGAAATAATGACATGACTTGCACTTGACTTTGTTTTGAGTGAGGGAGAGCTGTGCAGGTCACCAGCCTCACTTCTCCTCCAGTGACTGGATATTCATTAGAATGACTGGAGACGATCCAGGATGAGGCAATTGGGGTTAAGTGACTTGCCCAAAGTCACACAGCTAATGAGTGTCAAGTGTCTGAGGTGAGATCTGAACTCAGGTCCTCCTGATTCCTGCACTCGTGCTCTATCCACTATACCACCTCATCTTAAAGAGCTACTACCTAGAGCACTGGGCAGCTAAAATGATTTGTCCTAGGTACCACAGCTAATAATATGTCAGAGGTAGGTTTTCCTGATTCCAAGGCTGGCTCTCTATCTCTAATGCCACTCTCTGCCTTGTAATTATTGTTATTAACATTAATAAATAAGGTAGCATGGCTATTCTATCCCATCTCACTTGATCTGCTTACAGTAACAGAAGTTCATTCCAAGTTGTCTGTCCATGTGGATATCACTGTAATGTAAAATTATAAGAAAGACATTTAAAGGAGAGCCACCTTGAAGCTCTATCCCACCAAAAATATCAAAATCCTAGGATTGAAAAAATATGTGTTGCATTAGTGGTGATCTAAATGAAAAAATGTAAAGACATTTTTAAACATCTCTTATGAACTCCCTGATTTTGGTGGGGGAGACTGTTTTGTTTTATTTTTATGTAGTTTGGTATTTTGGTTTTGGACTGGACCTGTGATTCAATTGGTGTGGGGAGTTATTGGCAAATAATCTATAACTTGTCTGTAACAAAATCTTAGTTACCTAAGCACTGAGAGATTTCGTGTACTGCCTAAAGTCACACGACTAGCATGTCTTATAGGTAGAGCCTGAACCCAAGGGTTTCTAATGCCAAAGCCCTCCCTCTGACCATTGTGGTAAATAGCTCCTGCCTCTTTATTCTCTGTTAAAAGTAATAAATGGCACAAGGCTCCTGTAGGTGTGGTCCTTGCTTCTGATCAGTTAGATTTATTTGGTCATTATAAAAAATGGGGATACAGTTCCCCAATAAATCATTTACTCTGTCTTTTTACCAAGAATCTCATTTATATGGGTGTTAGTTTGAGGGTTTTTTTATACTACTTCAGTTCAAAGACCAACTCTGTGAAAGATAAGCCTTTCCATTACACAATAAGCCAGACTTTAATAAACAAAATAAAACGAAAAGTCATCTAGGCTTACCATAATAAGGATTGATTGAAAAAGTCGGAAATGAGTGGCCTAAAGGGTGGAAAGAACAAGTAACAATGGGTTGGAAATTATAGGGAAGGGTTTACCACTTAATATGAGGAAGAGTCTTTAAAATGTACTGGTACATTCTTCAACCCAGGAGGGGTTCAAGTGGAGACAGAGGTTTTATAGTGAGGATTCCTGCTTTGGTATAGATTGGACTAGTTATCTTCTAGGGTTTCTTCTAAGACAAAATTGTATATATCAAAATTTATAAGATTATGTCAATAATTTTGGAATGGAAAATTACAAAAGTACAGCTGGTTTTGATGCTGGTACATGTCCCCATATCTATCAGTGTACTGGTAAATGTTTAACTGCCTCTCAAAAATGTATATTAGATGGACTTCCAAGTTCATCTGCATTTTTAACATGGTTCCATAATTTTCTCAAATCTAAATAATCTACAAAATAATTAATAAATCCCTGATTAGTGGCATTTGCCAGTTTCCAAGGTGTAAACGCTTACACTGAAGCTTTAACACCAACTCATGAGAGCTAGCACGCTCCTTCATACCTCTAGAGCTCTGTATGGTAAACTGTGGACCAGCTCTTTTCTGAGAAAGAACTAATAATCAGGATAAGCTGAATTCTTCAATTATACCGATAAAAGAGTGATATCCTTTTCTCCCACCCACTCCAATGAATGATAGAAAGCTAATTCACCTTTCCTTAAAACAGTTTAGAACATAAAACAATTACTAACCACTGAGTCCTCAGCAGAGCATTAAGGAAAGCCAATTGTTATTTTTTGTAAAAGTTATGACATAAAATAATATCACTGCTCTTTATAACCCTTGCTACTTTTCAAAATGCATTGAAAAGCAAACTTCTAAAATAATATCACTGCTCTTTATAACCCTTGCTACTTTTCAAAATGCATTGAAAAGCAAACTTATGAGGTAAACTGGACAGGTGGTATCACTGTTTTATTGATGAAGAAACTGAGGCAGGGAAATGAACCTATGTAAGATCACAAAGTTCATGAATTACTCAGCTAGGAATAGAACCTAAATTTTCTTACATCTGGATTCCTGAATGCCTCCTTGGCAGTCACATCACATCATATCATTTGTTTAAAGGTAAAAAATACAGATAGTCTGTCAATTAACTAGACATATACATCAAGGATAAAAGAGATCATTAAAATCCACTTGTCGTTCTAAAATTACTTTAGTGATTAGTTTCAACTCGTCTCCATGCTTCAGACTATATTTTTTAAAATCAGGGCAATTCAAAAACAGCAAATTAAATGATTAAACTTTTATTTAATGTTCTTTAACCTGTACTGTTGGCTGATGAAGGTGTTAAGGAGCCGGATAATGAGAGAGAGGCATGTTGCCGGGGAGAAAGAACTGAAACAGGTTAGGTAACCCAATACACACTAATTGAAAACTAGTTATAACTAAGTCTCAGCCTTATACCTTGCAGCCATACCCACAATTGTAAAGGGGAAAGAGAGATACAACAAGGCAAATTCTATAATAGAAAGAGCACAGTATTTGGAATAATCATACTAGAGTTCAAAATTCATCTGTGCTACTATGTTTAACATCCTGGGCTTTCATCAGCCAATGAGGGGCCGGGGCAAGATGTTCTCTTAGGTCTCTTTTATTTACTTATTTTTATTCTGGATTTAACAAATATCAAATAAAAACATCAAATATCAAAATCAAAAATCAAAATAAGATGCACTATACTTAAAAGTAGAACCGAAAAAGGGGATTGTGTATGAAGTAATGTGTATGAAGCTATATTTGGCTTTTTATCTTTCAATTTATAATGAATTCATTATTAATTTTCAGTTTGAAATTTTGCTTGTTTGTGTTTCCCTCTGGTGTTTCTTGTATTTTCTCTTGTGCATTTTTTTAATATAAATTTATTTATTTAACCTTTTACATTCATTTTCACAAAATTTTGGGTTCCAAATCTTCTCCCCATTTCTCCCCTCCCCCCACCCCAATACCCCAAGCATTCTAATTTTGCCTATCACCAATCTGCCCTCTCTTCTATCCTCCCTCCCTTCTCTTGTCCCCATCTTCTCTTTTGTCCTGTAGGGCCAGGTGACTTTCTATTCCCCATTAACTGTATTTCTTATTTCCTAGTAGCAACAACAATAATAAACAGTTGTTCCTAAAACTTTGAGTTCCAAATTCTCCCCATCCCTCCTTCCCCACTCATTCCCTTTGGGAAGGCAGGCAATTCAATATAGGCCATATCTGTGTAGTTTTGCAAATGACATCGATAATAGTTGTGTTGTGTAAGACTAACTGTATTTCCGTCCATGCTATCCTGCCCCCCATTGTTTCTATTCTGTCTTTTGATCCTGTCCCTCCCCAAGAGTGTTGACTTCAAATTGCTCCCTCCTCCCATTGCCCTCCCTCCCATCATCCCCCCAACCCTGCTTATCTCCTTCTCCCCCACTTTCCTGTATTGTAAGATAGGTTTTCAGACCAAAATGAGTGTGCATTTTATTCCTTCCTTTAGTCGAATGTGATGAGAGTAAACTTCATGTTTTTTTCTAAGGTCTCCTCTTTTTCCCTCCACTAAAAAGTCTCCTGCTTGCCTCTTGAATGAGAGATAATTTACCCCATTCCACTTCACCCTCTCTCCTCCCACTACATTTCTCTCTCACAATTTACCTTAATTTCTTTTAAGATAGAGTCCCATCCTATTCAATTCACTCTGTGCTCTCTGTCTCTGTATGTGCATGTATGTATGTATGTGTGTGTGCACATACATGTGTACGTGTATGTGTGTATGTGTGTGTGGTCCCACCAACTACCCAGATACTGAAAAGTTTTAAGAGTTACAAATATTGTCTTTCCATGTAGGAATGTAAACAGTTCACCTTTGGTAAGTCCCTTATGATTTTTCTTTGCTGTTTCCTTTTCATGCTTCTTCTCATTCTTGTGTTTGAAAGTCAAATTTTCTTTTCAGCTCTAGTCTTTTCATCAAGAATGCTTGAAAGTCCTCTGTTTCATTGAAAGACCATATTTTCCCCTGAAGTATTATACTCAGTTTTGCTGGGTAGGTGATTCTTGGTTTGAGTCCTAGTTCCTTTGACTTCTGGAATATCCTATTCCACACCCTTCAATCCCTTAATGTAGAAGCTGCTAGATCTTGTGTTATCCTGATTGTATTTCCACAATACTTGAATTGTTTCTTTCTAGCTGCTTGCAATACTTTCTCCTTGACCTGGGAACTCTGGAATTCGGCCACAATGTTCTTAGGAGTTTCTCTTTTTGGATCTCTTTCAGGTGGTGATTAATGGATTCCTTCAATACTTATTTTTCCCTCTGGTTCTAGAATCTCAGGGCAGTTTTCCTTGATAATTTCATGAAAGATGATGTCTAGGCTCTTTTTTTGATCATGACTTTCAGGTAGTCCCATAATTTTTAAATTGTCTCTCCTGGATCTATTTTCCAGGTCAGTTGTTTTTCCCATGAGATATTTCACATTATCTTCCATTTCTTCAATCTTTTGGTTTTGTTTGGTGATTTCTTGGTTTCTCAGAAAGTCATTAGCCTCCATCTGTTCCATTCTAATTTTGAGAGAACTATTTTCTTCAGTAAGCTTTTGAACCTCTTTTTCCATTTGGCTAATTTTGCTTTTGAAAGCATTCCTCTCCTCATTGGCTTTTTGAACCTCTTTTGCCAATTGAGTTAGCCTATTTTTCAAGGTCTTATTTTCTTCAGCATTTTTTTGGGTCTCCTTTACCAAGATATTGACCCATTTTTCATGCTTTTCTTGCATCTTTCTCATTTCTCTTCCCAGTTTTTCCTCCACCTGTCTAACTTGATTTTCAAAATCCTTTTTGAGCTCTTCCATGGCCTGAACCCATTGGATATCTATTTTGGATGTTCAGGATACAGAGGCCTTTACTTCTATGTCTTTCCCTGATGGTAAGCATTGGTCCTCCTCATCAGAAATGAAAGGAGGAAACATCTGTTCACCAAAAAAGTAGCCTTCTATGGTCTTATTTTTCTTCCCTTTTCTGGGCATTTTCCCAGCCAGTTACTTGACTTCTGAGATTCCTCTCCACCCCCACCTAGATCCACCCAGCTAGTGCTTGGGGTCTGAGATTCAAATGCTGCTCCCCAGCCTCAGGGCTTTCAGCAGCAGGCAGGGCTGCTATTCAATGTGAGCAAAAGTTCTGCTCAGGTCGGGGCAGGGCCACCTGCCAGGCTCAGTTCCCTCAGGGGGTTTATGCAGAGACCTTCAGTAATGGAGGGGAGCTCCTGCCTGCTCCAGGAGTTCTGGGCCTCCACTGCCTCTGCCACTGCCTCCCAAGGGGGCCCGAGTCACGGAGACACCCTGCTTCTCTCTCGGCCAGCCCAAAAATCTCTCTCACTGACCTGTGGTGTCTGTGGGTGGAGGGACCTTCGTGGCCACTGGAGGTTCTGTCCCTGAAGCCTGCTTGGATCTGCTCCTCTCAGAGCTGCACGGCCAGGGCTGGGGCTCCGCTCCATGTCTGGTGCACGACAAACCTTTGGTGCCGGTTTTTCAGGGCTCTCTGGAATGGAAATCTCCTCCCCGGCATTGCTGCACAGCTTGCACTGCTCCAGAATTTGTGGGGAGTTATTTTTACAGAAAGTTTATGGGCTGTGGGTTCAGAGCTAGCATATGTGAGTCTTTCTACTCCGCCATCTTGGCTCCTCCCCCCTTGTGCATTTTTTTTAAAAGATTTCAGCAATTCTCATTTCTCTTTTTTTTGACAACTCTTATCACTAGCCTTCTCTCCTCACCACTCATCCACTATTTAAAAACAAACAAAATCCTTATCAAAAACAGATGTCATATATATATATATATACATGTACTTTTTATTATATGTGTATACACACATATATGTATATATACACATATACACACACATGCATAACAACATACACTATTTTCTATTTCCATTCAGGAGTCTCCAAAGATGACTCTCATATCTTAGTTTTCTGCAGTTCTGTTTAGGTGCTTAACTTCATTCCTGTTTATCATGTTGTAAGATTTTTCTAGGTCTGGAAGGGTTACATTGAAGTCAGGCAATAAGGAATAAATCAATACATTTCTATTACGTGCGCATGCTGTAGCAAAGACTGGGGATACAAATACAAAGAATTAAATAATTCTTACAATGAACTTACATTCTAATATGTAAACTACACATAGGGAGAGGTTGAAAAATTGAGAGAGGAGAATGATGAAAGACGACATCTGCTGGAGACACTGGAAAAAAGATGATATTAAGTGAACATGTAGAAGGATAACCAGGAGAAGCTCCATATAGGAAAAAGAGAAGAGATTGAGAGGTAATGTCAAGGGATTTTGAGATGAAGAGAATGAGAAACAGGTAGCTCATATTGAATGATCTCTAATTTCTCAATAATGCAAAAGGCAATATCCCAAGATGAGGGAAGTTAGGTAGAGATGTGAGGGGTTTTAGGGGGAAAGAGAAGATTTGAAGTGACTCCAGTAGGAAGTGAGAGAGGAAATTAGTTAGAGAAGAAGAATGATTTGCTTCAGTGAAGGCCCAGCTGATTAGTAAATGAATGTAAATAGTCAGCACTGTTGCAGGACTTCTTTCATCTTCATTCAGTGGCTCATGATTAGAACTAGAGGAGGTTAATGATGGAAGTAATCCAAAGTTGAAGTTTGTCAAGAGAAGAGCAGTAATATGACAAGATGGCAAAGGATTTAAAGGCAGAAGACCACGCAGAACTGAAATGACTAAAAATGAGGTTATAGAGGTCTCCTACTATTGTGCATCTTGTTGTTAAGTCATTCAGTCATTCAACTTCTTGTGATGCCATGGATCATAGCACTCCAGACCTTTCTCTCTTCCACTATGTCTCAAAGTTCATGCTCGCTGTTTCCGTGACATTGTCTATCCATGTCATCTTCTCCCATCCCCTTTTCTTTTTGCTTTCAATATTTCCCAGTGAGTTCGTTCTTCTCATTATGTAGCCAAAGTATTTAAGCTTCAGCTTCAGTATTTGACCTTCTAGTGAATAGCCTGAATCAATTGCAATTTCGTTTGTTTTTAATTTTCAACAGTCACTTCCATAAGATTTTGAGTTCCAAATTTTCTCCCCTTCTCAATTCCTCTTCACTTTTCTGCCATTAGAATGATGTCATCTACTTATCTGAAATTGTTCGTATTTCTCCCAGAAATCTTAATTCTGGCTTTTGATTTATCCAGCCTATCATTTCACATGATGTGCTCTGCATACAAGTTAAATAAGGTGACAATATACAGTCTTATACTTCTTTTCCAATCTTAAACCAATCAGTTCCTCAGGAGACAAGTAAGATGATCTGATACTTCCATCTCTTTGAGGACCTGCAACATTTTTTTATGATCAACATAGTCAAAATGCTTTGGTATAGTCAATGAAACAGAGGTAGATATTTTTCTAGAACTACCTTGCTTTCCCCATAATATAGCAAATGCTGGCAATTTGGTCTCTGGTTCCTCTGCCTCTTCGAAAACCAGACTGCTCTTCTGGTAATTCTCAATTGACATATTCCTGAAGCCTAGCTTGCAGAATCTTGAGGATAACCTTGCTGGAGTATGAAATGAGCACAATTTTTCGGTAATTTGAATATTCCTTGTCACTGTCCTTCTTTAGAATTGGAATTTTAAAAAGGTGTTATTTCTAGAAGATGTAGATCTTCATAGAAGTGGACTTTAGTCTCTTCATCATCAGGGGTTGGAACATGAACTTATATTACTATGATGCTGGCTAGTTTGCCTTGGATTCAAAGAGATATTATTCTGCCATATTTCTTAGAATCTACCCCAGTACCACTTTTCTCATTCTTTTATTGACTGTGAGAGATATTCCATTTCTCTTTATCCTTTTGATTTAGATTGTGTATGTGTATATATGCATGTATATACATATATATTTTTTTAAAGTATTTAGTTGTTACTCACTTGGTTCTTATATCTTACTATAATTATATTAATTATGGTGCCTTTAATCAGAATGTGATTTTTCTGTCTCTTTTGATAATGTATATTTGTTACTTTGTCTGAAATCATTATTACTATCTCTGCTTCTTTAAGTTCACTTGAAGCACTATAAATTTTGCTCCAGCCCCTTATTATAATTAGGAATATTTATGTCTGTTTTTCATGAACATATTGGATTCTGCATTCTTACCCATTCAACCATGCTCTTCTGTTTTATAGGTAAGTACATCCCCTCAACATTCATGATTGTGATTTTCAATCGTGTATGTTCCTCCATCCTATCCACTTATGCTTTCCTCTGTCTTTGAATCCTTCCTTCCTCTTTATGAAGAAAAAAGTGGAAGAAAAATGTACTTTACAGTAGTGTTTTATAATTTGAGCTCTATTTTTTTATCTTCTCTACCCCTTACTGAGTCCCCAAATCCAGGGACTTTGTTTTTCTTCACTGTTTACCATATTGTACTGCAGATAATTTCATTTATGATTTATTCCTCATTGACTCTATCTTCTCTTTTATAAATTCCCTGTCCCCTCTCCGTCTTGATCTTATTTCCTTTCAAGCTTAATGTATGTCTACACCATATTCTGTTTATTTGTATTTAAGTATGTGTGTGTTCAGCCTTCCTTTGTCCCATTCACAAGAAAGTGGGGTTCATTTCATGCCTGTTCCCCTCCCCCTACTCCTTCCATATTTATATACTTTTCATCTCATACATACCAATTATGTGAGAAAGTTCTTTCCCCTTCCTTCTCTCTTCTCTAGTATATTCCCTTTTCTTTCCCTTTGCTTTCACATCTTAAGTATCAAAATAGAATCACAACATCTCCAAGCCATCTGTTTGTCTTTTATAACTCCTTCTATGACTCTTAAAAAATATTAGGGTTCTGAAGGGACACTTGTTTCTTCCTCACTGTTAGAATGTGCGTTTCTACCCACTTCCTACCAGATAACAAACTCAAGATGTAAAATAAGACATTCATTTTTGGACATGGTTAACATAGGCCATGTTTTGTTTATTTTGTTTACCTTTGAATATTTATTAAAAGGGTTTTGTTTTTCTTTTGAGGGAGAGGGAAGGAAAAAAGGGCAGTTAGAGATAGTGTAGCTCCCCTAGAAAGGAAGAAAATATGATCAATGAAACATTTAAGTGCATAGAAAAGAACAAAAGGAAAGCCAGAATCAGAGATAAGCAGAATAATTTTAAATGTTTTATGTGAATTGATTAAGTGTGTGTGTATGTAAGCTCTATGCGACAGAGATCTGCAATTTCCTATACAATTCTCTTTTTCTGTCCCATTATGTGTGTGGAAATGTCCATTTTATTTGATATTGGTTAGGATCCTGATAAACATATAATTGAATTAGCTAAAATTTAAACACTTTATCATCCATATCCCCCTCCATATGCTCAACTGGATTTTCCTGTCTAGTTTTCTCTTCACTCCTTTGTTTGCATTTTAAAGTTCTGATCAGCTCTTTACTTTTTATCAGGAGTGTTGAAAGTTCCCTCTCCTGTTAAAGATCCATTTTTTCCCCTTTTAGTTAGCTTTAAGGACAAGTTATTCTTGATTTTATCTTTTGCCTATTAAAAAGATTGTATTCTAAGTTCTCATTTCCTGTACCATGGTACTACTAAGTCTTCTGTGATCTTGACGACTTGAAATATTTATTCTTTGAACTTGAATCTCTGGATTTTCATTATGACATTTCTAAGACTTTTTCTTTTTCAGGAAGTGACCATTAGATTCTATTTTCATTTTGCCCTTTGGTTCAAAACGAGCTGGTTGTTTTACTTTTTAATTACTTGAAATATCATATTCATGCTTTATTTTTTGTTATGGTTTAAAAGTAGTGTGATTCTTAGACTTGACTTTTCATTTTTTCAATTATTATTTATGTCTTTCTCATTCAATTAAATTGTAATAAAAAAAGAGAAGAAAAATAAAATTCTAATACATTGACTTGTTTTCCATGTCAGATGATTTTAAAAGAAGATATCTTAAATTGTCTTCTATTTTATTTCAGTCCTTTGATTTTGTTCTTATATTTCATGTAGTCTCATGCAGTCATTAATTGCTTTGGACCATTCTAATTTTTCAGGGAGTCTGATTCTTAGGCAAGGCTTATCACCTTCTGTTCTAAAGTACTCCCAACTCTTTTCATCATATCTTTTCTTTTGTTTATAATATCTTGCTGAATTTTGCCAAGTATTATTATAGATTTTGTAGCCAAAACATGTTTTTATCTGAAGCTCCCCTTTTATTTATTATGGTCTTATTCTCTCCTTCTGAGTTTTCCTTTTGGATGATTCTTAACTCCTGATATGTAATTCATAGTGTCTTCCATCTTCTTCTTTTTTTCGTGTCTTTAGCTTCAGTTCTTGATTTGGGATTTAGTTTCAGTTCTCTTCCTAACCCCACGTTCTTGGATGAGGTGGACTTTGTTTCATCCTGACCTTATTTTCCTGTGTTCTTGCTACTGTCTTTCATTTCCTTTGGTATATCTGGAATGAGAGCACTCATAGGCTTCAGTGTACCCAGTGAGAGCTCTATGCTTTCCTGCCCATAATCAGGGCATCAGGAAATCATTTTTCCTTCCTGAGGGATAACCTTGAGGATAACCAAGAGTTCTCAAATCTCTCAATAAGGGGTTTGAGCTCAGGGGGCAAGGAAGCAGGGGGAGGGCATGTGAAGACTTCCCCTCGTGAAATGAGTGGATAAAAACATTGTGTTTCAGTGGCCATGAAGGTGACTAAAGCAGGTGTTGTGGAATGCTTAGAGCTTGGTTCAACACTGAAGATGCCAAAGTAATCCACTGCATCCCAAGCCACTGCCCGTAGTTTTAACTTTTGTCTTTGATGGACTTCAATGACTCTGGAAGAGAAAGATCAACATCTTCATACAACTTTCTGTCACTTAAATGCAACTGATGCATGAGTCTAAAGACATCACCAAGTAATGTCATTTTGGTCCACTTTGAGAATGAAGGACAGCAAGCATCCCTTTCTTCTCAATCAGAGTGTTTCCAGGAGACTGGCTGAAGACCTCTGACCTATTTTCCTACATTCACATTGACTTCTTTGGTAAGATCCCTCTTCTAGCGTCTGTAGCTTCTGGGTATCTTTTTGTTCAGTCCTGGACTGGGTGAAAGAGCTTATTAAAATTTCTATATGCATTCGTAGTCATTGTTCAACTGGTGATCTTTTTAGATCATTGCTAGAGCAAAAATGAGAGACTTTGTCTCTTTGGTACCTTTCACATGCCCATCTTATCCAGAAGAAGAGTCCCTTCTATTTCAAAATCCTGAGACTTCAGAATCTCTTTTTACACAGTTACTATGTAAACCATAACATAGAACCTTAGCATTTTAAAGTGAGGCTACATGATGCAGTAGAAAGAGTGATGGCAGAGGATATGTATTCACATTTATTACATAGGTGAATTTCGGCAAGTTACAAGCTTTCTGGGCCTCAGCTTTCTTATTTTTAAAATGGGGGAGTCTGATTAGATGGAAATCTATCACCTATGATCTTTAAAAAATACAATTCTAGAGCTAAAAGTGTCTTGAAAAAGACTACCTCCTCCAAATCTCTCCTTCTGTAAATGAGGGAATTGAGCATCAAGGAGGTTAAGTGACTTACCCAAGATCACACAGACAGTTAGTTTTAGAGTTAGAATTTGAACCTCAGAATTTAACTTCAAAGTCAGTATACTTGCAGCATACCACATTGCCTCTGTGAAATCAGATGCTAAAAAATACTCTGCTAATTGAGAACTGAGGTAGTTTTAAATCCTAAGTCTTATGTCTACCAGTCATGAGTTACTTTAATCTTTCAGTCTGTGTCACCAAATGTCAGTTTCTAGAAAATTCAGGAGGAAAAGAAAAAGTCAGGTGCTTACCATGACAATGTGATGATTCCCATAAAGCATAGGTACTGAATGTCTCCTTTGTGTTTTCACACTCCATGAAAAATGGTGTAAACAGCCTCTATCCTGGGAAGTGGGAAGTGTCCTGTGGGGAGGTGTTGATTTGTCTCTTTGAACTCCATTGTGAGAAACAAGTTTCCTTAATGAATCTGATTCTAAATGAGCTGATTGCAGATGAATTATGGATTTCAAGATGAGCCTACTCAAATGACTCATACTTTAAAAACCTGAATTCAGGTGATGGAGAGAGCAGGACCTGAAAACATTGCCATACCACAAAGCAAGAAACTTTACAGGGTCTTCATAGGCAGCAGTAAAAGGAAAATTCCTATCCATACTCCAGTTTGAAAACTTCCTTAGAAGTTGGGAGTTTACCTTGACCTCTAAAAAACAAATCCCATTTGAGAAGACTGTAAATTGAATGAATTTTTGCCAACAAAAGAATAAATGAATGAGGAGGGTCAAGGAGCTCTTTTTTAACAGACAATGCTGCCCACCTATTGGCTCCTGGCAAAGGAAGAGCTTTTGGGTAATGATGAGCTCATTGCTCAATTTAATTAAGTCTTTCTTATTGGCATTTAGTTGACAAGGAGAGAAGAGTTAGGTCTGTCGCTGGCTAGAGTTTCTGGAACTTGAGGCATCCTTCAGCATTGCCAGTCAAGGTCACACTTGAATGAACTGTCTACTGTGAACAAGCATACCAACCTCATAAATGGCCCATTTTTTCTTATTCCTGTTGAGCAGAGTTTATACTTCATACTTAAAACATCCATATTTCAAAGAGATGGCGAGTGAGCTGTGGAAATTTTATCATCCCCAAGTAAAGTAATTATGAGTTTTATGGCTGAAATATAGAACTTGAGGTCAACAACTCAGTGCTCCAGCACCTGTTTCCCATTCTACAAAATAAGCAATGTAGTCTTTTTCATATGTCCAATTCTATATCCTCAGCAGGATTTCTCATAAGAGACAACATGGTATAATGGATAGAGCACTAAATTTAGAGAGTCAGGAGACCTAGGTTCAAAACACAACTCATGTCTTTACTGATTAAAGCACTACCTTCCCATGACGAGAAAGCCTTTAGGCTTCAGTTTTCCTTCTATAAAATTAACAAGTTTATCTCTAAATCCTATGGTTATATGTAGAGTGAGTGACAGCTCCTGAAGAATCTGAATGATTAATATTTAAATAGTGTGTTGAAGTTAACAGAACACTTTATTTATAGCAAACCTGAGAAGTAGATTAGTGTCAGTAATTTTTTTTCTCATGTTAGAGATGAAGAAAACAGAAATTCAGAGAAGTTTAAGTAGCATGTCAAAAATAAAAAGTAATTAAAGCCCAAACTGAAAGCCAGGTCTTTTGGCCCCAGTTCCAAGGCCAGCCAGTACTCTTTGTACATCACAAAAGCCAAGAAACATAGTAGTTTTATCTACTGCATATATTCTAAATTCCAAGGAAAACTTTTTTTTAATAAAATTTTATTTTTTTAATTTATTTTTTCCTCCAATTACATATTAAAACAATTTTTAACTTTTAAAAAAAGTTTTGAGTTCCAAATTCTATCCCTCCACCCTCCCTCGGACAACAAGCAATCAAATACAGGGTATACATGTGCAATCATGTAAACCGTTTCCATACTAGCCATTTTTTTTTTGCAGGAAGACTTGAATAAAAGAATGGAAGAAAGTAAAAAATAACATGTTTAAGTCTGTATTCAAACAATATCAGTTCTTTCTCTGGAGGCAGATAGTATGCTTCATCATTAGTCCTTTGAGATTGTCTTGGATCATTATATTGCTGAGAAGAGCTAAGTCATTCTCAGTTCATCAAACTATATAGCGATTACTATGTACAATGCTCTCCTCGTTCTGTTCACTTCACTTTGCATCAGTTCATGTAAGTCCAGGTTTTCCGAAATCAGCCTGCTTGTCATGTCTTATAGCACAATAATATTTCATCATGTTCATATACTACAACTTATTTAGCCTTTCGCCAGTTGATAGGCATCCCTTTGATTACCAATTCTTAGTGACTACAAAAAGAGTTGCTATAAAAATTTTTGTACAAAAAGGTCCTAGCAGTGGTATTGCTGGATCAAAGGGTATGCAGTTTATAGCCCTTTGGGCATAGTTCCAAATTGCTCTCCAGAATGGTTGGATCAATTCAGAACTCTACCAACAGTGCATTGGTATCCCAGTTTTCCCACATCTCCTCCAACATCCATCATTTTCCTTTTTTGTCATAGTAACCAATCTCATAGGTGTGAGGTAGTTCTTAATAGATCTTTTAATGTGCATTCTCTGATCCATAGTGTTTTAGAGCATTTTTATATGCCAATATATAGTTTGAATTCTTTGTCTGAAAACTGCTTTTTCATATACTTTGACCATAAAATTTTATTTTCTAAGAAAAGTTGTCTGCCTTCTCTCACTCTCATCATTTTCCACCACAACCACACCAATTAAGAAAGAAAGAAAACAAAGCATCTCTTATAAACATGAATAGTCAAGCAAAACAAATTCTTGCATGGGCCATGTCCAAAAATATATGTCTCGCTCTAAATATATCACTTCTTTCAGGAGGCGGATAGCATATTTAGATGCGAGTCCCCTGGAGTTGGTCATTACGTTGATCTGAATTCCCAGGACATTCAAAATTGTTTGTCTTTTCTATATTGTTGTCACTATATTAGCTATTCTCTTAATTCTTGTCACCTTACTCTATATAAGTTCATAAAAGTCTTCCCAGATTTCTTTGAAACCATCCTGCTCATCATTTCTTACCAAACAATAGCCTTCCATCACACTTATTTACTTTATTATTCAGTTATTCCCCAATTGGTGGGCACTCCTTCATTTTCCAGCTCTTTGCCACCACCAGAAGGACTGTTAAATATTTTTATGCTTAAAAATGCTTAAAAATTTTATGCTTAAAAAAACCTCCTGAATTAGAGGGATTTTTGCTTAGACTACTCCTTTAATCTACCTTCTCATTCCCTTTTTTGTCCCTTTCTTTTATTCTTCCTCTCTCTTTTCTTCCCTTTCCCTGTTATTTCCATGTTAAATGAAACATATTTCTGTACCCAGCTGTTTGTATGTGTATTTTTCTCTCCTTTGATCAGCTCAGGTGAAAGTATTAATCACTCCCCGCTCATTGCTCCTTGCTTATATAGATAGCTAGTTATTTACCTCAGTTATGTGAGATTACTTTCTCCATCTTTCATATCCCTTCCTCCTCCCCTAAGCCAAACAAGTATATTTTTCTTTCTCCTCCCTTCCCAGTCTTCTTTTAAGAACAAACGAAATATAATAGCACCATCAGGACATATGTCTAACCTAATCCCTCTATTACCCCTGATAAATAATAAAGTTCTCAGGAGACATGTCTCATATCTCCACATTAGAATGTAAGCAGCTTATCTTTATAATATTTCCTTGTGATAGTTCATTTATGTTTACTTTTTGTATTTCTTTTGAGTCCTATATTCACACTTTAAAGTTTCTCTGCAACTTAGGTTTATTCATCAAGAATGTTCAGAAGGTCTTTATTTTATTAAAGATTCATTTTATACACACACACCACTCCTGTAGGATTATGCTTAGTTTTTTCAGGTTAAATTATTCTTGGTTGTAAACCTATATCCTTTGCCTTCTGGGAATATTGCATTCCAAGTACTCCATTACTTACTAGTGATATCTGCTAAATTGTGTGTGTGTGTGATATTCTGCCTCCCTTTTACTTAAATTCTTTCTTTCTAGCTATTTGCAGTATTTTTCCTTGACTTGGAAACTCCAAATTTTATCTATTATGTTCCTAGGAGTTTTCATTTTGAGGTTTCTTTCAGGAGTCAACTAGTGGATTCTTTCTGTTTCCATTTTGTGTTATGGTTCTAAGAGATTTGAGTAGTTTTCTTTTATGATTTTTTTTTAAAAATCCAATGT
The DNA here is from genome assembly GCA_023548195.1 of Bettongia penicillata ogilbyi. Classification (NCBI taxonomy): domain Eukaryota; kingdom Metazoa; phylum Chordata; class Mammalia; order Diprotodontia; family Potoroidae; genus Bettongia; species Bettongia penicillata. The sequence continues at coordinate 3,340,411 of JAJHZJ010000300.1, forward strand.
CTAGACTTTTGTTTTTGGTTTATGGCTTTCGGGTGATTCTTAAATTGTCTTTCTTAGTCTGGATTCCAGGTTCGTTGTTTTGGCGATGAAATATATTACATTTTCTTCTATTTTTTACTTTGTTTTAATATTTCTTAGCATATCATGGAGTTATCTTCTAACTTCTATTTGATCCATTCTAGTTTTGAAGCAGTTTCTTGCTTGGGTAAGGTTTTTACTAGTTATGTTAAACTTTTAATTCCCTTTTTTAATTCCTTCTTTTATAGATCTCACTTTTAATTTTTTCACTCTACTTCTCTAGTTTAATTCATAAACATTTTTACTTTTATTTTTAACTCCATTTTCCTCTCTTTCAAGAATTCTAGTTGAATTTGTGTCCTACCTACATCTTTCTTTGAAAATTTGCTTGTAGCTGTTTTGAAGAATTTCTCTTCTTCTGGGATTGTGTCTTGAGCATCCCTATTCCCATAATAGTTTTTATGGTGGCATTCTATTTTTATTTGCTCAGTTTTCCAGCCTAGTTCCTGACTTTGACTTGGTTTTACAGCTGGGCTTTGTATTTTTCTGGCAGAAATCTCTGAGTTGTTCCTGCTGCTACTTTTTTGGCATATTGATTGTTAACTTATTCTAGTACCTCAGGGACAGCTCAAGCTGGTGAATGACAAGCTTTGAGTGCTACAAAGTGGTCTGACTCAGGGCAAAGTTTCAGTGGATTACTGCTGGATTCTACCACTATCAGACAACTGAAAGTCTCTGCCAGTTCAGAGTGACAGAAATACAGGTTTCCTTTTGGTCTGAGATTCCTGACCTGGTCATTCCTTTGCAGTCTTCAGACTGGGTTGGAAACTTGGAACTGAGACCCTGCTTCTCCTAGCATCAGAACCATATAGTTTCTGCTGAGTTATGATCCTGTTCCTTGTTCATTTCACAGTGTAGAACTGCAGTACTATTCACAGTGCCACCTAGTTATTTAAAGACAGCAATTGGAATATCATGCATTCATAACAGTGAAACACATAGGCTGTCCATCATTTATTCCTCGTGCATATCACATCATCAGCTCACCTTCTCCAGACATTCATCTGTGATGACATATGTCAGTTCTTTTGTATAATGGGTGGTTGTTAATGTGCTATAGACTAATCATGTACCTCTCTAGTGCCCTTCCATGACTCTCAACTTTAATTCCACTAAGACTGTGTTATTCTGTGACTTACAAGGTATTCCATGGGTGGAAGTTTCAAAGGTAAAATTCTGAAAGTTAATTGGTTTGGTTGGTTGGTTGTTGTCCTTTGTTGTCAACGAGGACCAAAATGACATCACTATGCAAGAGTCAAGTTTTAATGTGTCCGACTGTGGCTGATCAGACCAATACAAGCTCAGAATGCTCTACTGCAGGTTGGGTACAAATAGTCCATGTGAATATTTGGGGTGGCTACTCTAAATTTGTATATCCTGCATTTCCTTTGAGCTGTTTCAATTCTGCTTTGCTAAACAGCACAGCATCTTCTCTGATGTGGGCATGCCATGCTGAGCAGTCCTGTGCCAGTGACTCCCATGTCACACAATCTATTCCAAAGTTCTTGAGAGAGACCTTGAGAGTGTCCTTGTACTACTTCTTCTGACTGTGAACACTTGCCATGTGTGAGTTCTCCATAAAACAATCTTTTTGGCAAGTGTTTTGCATTCAAACAAAGCCCATCGGAATTGCTTTCTCTGAAGCGGAGTTTGAATGCTTGGCAGTTTAGTTTGAGTAAAGACCTCAGTATCTGGTATCTTACTGTGCCAGGTGATCTTCAGAATTTTCCTAAGACAATTCAAATGGAAGTGATTTGATTTCCTGGCATGGCACTTGTACCTTAGCACCAGGTTTGACAGGCATACAATATTGAGGTCAGCACAATGGCTCTGTAGACCTTCAGTTTGATAATCAGCCTAAAATTCTGAAAGTATCACTGTGATGACTGGCAGCCTCCCATTCCATCATGGGTCAATATGCCCAAAACATGGGCCTAAACAAAGCTTGCCTAGGGCTCAAGCAGAATCTGCCACTTTAGCTATCTCTGGTTTGGAGTTTTTATTGTAATCATCAGACTTTGTTTTTGTTTTTCTCTTTCCCTCTCGAAAACACCTCATTTCCTCCTAATGGAAAGCAATGTATTCTTTCCATTCAGTCCTATACCAATTGCATCATCTTGTTGTTCAGTTGACTGTGTTTTCATTTGGAGATTTCTTGACAAAGATACTAGAGTGGTTTGGAATTTCCTTCTCCAGTCCATTTTACAAATGTGCAAACTGGGTTAAGTGGTGGAGGGAGTGGAGCCAAGATAGTTGAGTAGAAGCAGGGACCTACTTGAGCTCTCCCCCCAAACCCCTCAAAAAAAACCTATGAAAATGACTTTAAACAAATTCTAGAGCAGCCACAAAATGACAGACTGAAATAAAAATTTGCAGCCCAAGACAATCTGGAAGGTCAACAGGAAGGGTCTATCGCAATGGGCTAGGAGCAGAGCACAGTTTGGCATGGGCCACACCAGCATGGAGAGAGTTGGAGCAGGCCTTAGGGGACTGAATCATTGGCAGCTGCAGTGGTTTCTAGACTTCTCATACCCACAAATGCTAAAGGCAGCTTAGAAAGTCAGTGGGAAGGGTCTCTCACCAGGCTGAGAAGGAAGCTTTGTCCTTCCCAGCCTCAGGCCAGCCTTGGCCCCAGGGTGGTGGCAGGCACTGATGAAGCTGCAACTGCTTCTGGAGCCCTCCACTTAAAGAGCTTGAAAGGCAAGTGATTGACTGAGAACATGAGCAAATGGGATAAAAAACCAGACTATAAGCTCTTACTTTCTCAATGATAAGGTACTTTCTTACATCAGTGTGACAAGGAAAATCAAGGGATGCAACCAGAACAAGACAACAAAATCGAACCTCCTGCATCCAAAGCCTCCAAGAAAAATATGAATCACTCCCAGGCCATGGAAGAACTCGAAAAAAATTTTGAAAATCAAGTAAGAGAAGTAGAGGAAAAATTTGAAAGACAAATGAGAGTGATGCAAGAAAATCCTGAAAAACAAGTCAACAGCTTGCTAAAGGAGGCCTCAAAAAATGCTGAAGGAAACAGTGTTTAGTGATTTGCCCAAGGTCATATAGCTTGTAAGTGTCTGAGGCAGGATTTGAACTCATGAGGATAAGTCTTCTGACTTCATGTCAGGCACTCTATCCACTGTGCCACCTGGCTGTCCTCAAATTGCATCACCAGAAGATTAATATTGTCCATTTACCTTTCATAGGTAAATCCTGCAACACTCTTTCCAAAACCTATCTTTCAATTCAGTGTACATGGGTATCTCCAGTCAACTAGGTGGGAAAAAAAAAGGCAGCCTAGGCAAGGCATCTCCCACAATTACATATGTAATAATCCACCATTTTACATTTATTTCATCAGTAACAGTTCGCTGAGAACACCCATAATCTTAGATCCCGTAATCAGCCGTTTCAGAATTGCCCCATCCTAAATTTAGGCTTAGTACTTTGTAATTTAGCTGAAGAGCCTCGTTGTTGAATGCTTCTCTTTCATGGTCTAGGGAAAGTGCCACTATTTGTGCTGTACTTAATTCTTATTATTTAGAGAGTTGAGCCAGGCACTGCCGTGTTTAATAATGCATTGTATAATCGCCATAATGATGGGAATGTACATTGCTGCCGGCTCGCCTGGTTGGCTGTAGGACACCCGCATAAATGAGATGTTTCATCTCAATGGGGATTTTTTGCTTAAATATTTTAATAAAATAAATAGTGTAGCAGTGTGGGAGTAGTAAGGAAAATACATTGAAATGGTGAAGTGAGCAGTATTTCTCTGCACCAAGTAGGAAAGGCATTTGAATACTTTCTGGAAGAAAGATATTCAAAAGAATCTCACTATTAAGAGATAGACAGCCCAACTGGAAAGCTGGTGAGAACATCTAAGGATGTAAACAGACAGGAAAGTCTTATTTACCTGTTATGTAAGTGGGATATTATTATGCTACCTATAAAAGCTAGTGTGTTGGGGCAGGGGTGGAGAGTTCTCCCATTTCACTGTTCAGATGTGAAACCAACAACTGATCATGGAATGAGTTTCACTCTGAAGTCCCAAAGTCTTAAGAAGTTATTTCAGTTCCTGCTGCTAAGATCCTCTTTACTTTGAAATGAGATTCACTTTTGATTGCCTGATAGAAATTTTGTGATTCTTCCTTTATTTTTTAAAAAAAAATTAAAAACCTACAGTTGTCCAGATGACATTTTCCATACAGATTTGGGACAACCAGGTTTAAATTAAGACCAGACTGCGTATTACATATTTACTAACAATAGCTGGGTAATCTAAACTTTATTTGGCTAATACTGTCTTATTACTTAAAAGAGAATATAGCTTTACAATTTAGATATTATTCAATTACATAGAACTGGAAAGTCACCAAAAATTAAAATTTTTTTAAGTCCTTTTAAGTAGCAGAGATACACTGCTACATAGAAAAAAGCTCTAAAAATCCTTTTTTGGGGGCGTGGAGCCAAGTCGGTGGAGTAGAAAGACTCACGTATGCTAGCTCTGAACCCACAGCCCATATATTTCCTGCAAGAAGAACTCCCCACAAATTCTGGATCACTGCAAGGCGCACAGAAACACAATGGAAAAGATTTCCATTCCAGAGAGCCCTGGAGAGCCGTCCCCAGGGGTCCATCGCGCTCCGGAAAGCAGAGCCCACCCCTGAGCTGCCCTGGCCACACGGCGGAGAGGAGCAGATATGAGCAGGCTTCAGGGACGGAACCTCCGGCGGCCGGGAAGGTCCCTCCACCCACAGATGCTACAGGTCAGTGAGAGAGACATCTGGGCTGGCCGAGAGGGGAGCGGGGTGTCTCCATGACTCAGGCCCCCTCGGGAGGAAGCAGCGGAAGGAGCAGCAGAGGCAGCGGCAGAGGCGGCAGTGGTGGCCCAGGACTTCCCAAGCAGCAGGAAGAAGTTCAGGGCCATTACCAAAGGTCTCTGCATAAACCCCTTGAGGAAACTGAGCCTGGGAGGCGGCCCTGCCCCTACCCCAGCACCAGAACTTAAGCTCACATTGAATAGCAGCCGCTCCACTGTGGAAAGCCCATTTGAATCTCAGATCCCAAGTTGGGCAGATCTAGGCGGGGGTGCAGAGGAATCTCAGAAGTCAAGTAACTGGCTGGGAAAATGCCCAGAAAAAGGAAGCAAAATAAGACCATAGAGAGCTACTTTGATGGGGTACAGATGTTCCCGCCTTTCAATTCTGATGATGAGGAAATATTCTTATCATCAGGGAAAGATGTGGAGGTCGGGGCCTCTGTATCCCAGACATCCCAGGTGGATGTCCGGTGGGCTCAGGCCATGGAAGAGCTCAAAAAGGATTTTGAAAATAAAGTTAGTTAAAGGTGGAGGAAAAACTGGGAAGAGAAATGAGAGAGATTCAAGAAAAGCATGAAAAACGGGTCAATACCTTGGTAAAGGAGACCCAAAAAAATGCTGAAGAAAATAACACCTTGAAAAAAATAAAAATCCTTTTTTGTTAATTAGAAGGAAAACATTTTATAAAGTTTTTCACAGAATAATAGGATTTCAGGAATGGAGCAGACCTCAGTGACCATGTAATTTAACCCACAACTGAAAAAAAATCCCTTCCACAACAAACCCAAAAACTTATCATCCAATTTTTTTGATGCCAGGGTTATGCAGGTTAAATGTTTAACAACCAGCCCTGAGATGAGGGAGAGAGGATCTGTAGTACACTTTTAACTATAATCATTAACATTTCACCATCATTTGCTTAAATCTAGAGTCTCAAGACAATCAACAAAATAATAAATCCAGCCCTTATTTGTAGTATTTGCCAATTTCCAAGGTGTAAATGCTCACCCTGAAAATTAATAATTGGCTCTCCCTATACTTTGTAAAATGGCTCCAGCACACCTAAATTGCCACACTCCTCCTAAAAAGTATGCCTCTCTTAATGAAGCAAAGGATTATATTAGATTTTTTTTATTTCTGTGTTACCTGTTGATTTCTATCTTGACCTTATAACAATAAAATCTCTAGATTTTTATTCATAGTTACTATTGCTTATCTATGGCTCCCTCATTGTATAATTTTGAACTTGAGTCTTTGATATCAAATTTAAAACTTGACATTTATGCAGTTCAATAAGCACTTAATTTCCTGCTATATGTAAGGCACCATGCTTGGTGCTGGTAATATGAAGGGTATAATGATAAAATTCAAAACAATCTCTGCCCTCAGGAGGCTTACATTCTACTACTCCATTCATTCAATTATATCTTATTTCATAACACCCATCATTCAACCTATAGAGATTATTTTGGATCTCCTCTCATCAATTTGAAAGTTCCCTCCAATGATACCAATACCTATCCATAGTTGCCAGTCCTGTGCAACTCCCATTTTCACATCATCATCCAGTTTGATAAACATGCTTTCATCCAAGCCATTGCTAATTAAATTAAATAACTGAAGGCTGAGCACAGATACTTAGGTCACTCTACTGGAGATTTCCCTCCAAGTTGACATCAATCCATTAATGACTACTCATTGAACCAATTCCAAATTCAACTTATTATATTGAGAAGTCTGGCTGAAAAGAAACATGTCCTAACATCAGAGCTATCTGAGACTAAAATGGACTTCATTAGGAGAAAATGGGTTCACCTTCATGGAGTTCATCAGACTGAGGATAACTTTTATCCTTATAATAATTGCCGAAGGTCTTCTTGTTCGTGTATGAGTTGGACTGGAGGGCCTCCAAGGTCCCTTCCAGCTTTGAGATTCTGTGATTCTGACATTACGTAACGTTTGAATTCCAGGAACAAGAGTTCACACTTTGATAGGCAATGGGGAGTCACTGAAATTTTTTGATTGTTATCATGAGAACATTTCACTAGGAAGAGTATTAGTAAGGTGAAAGATGAATTAAAAACAGGAAGACTTCATCCAGAGTGCTTGCGATGGAAGTAGAGAGTGGGGATGGATTTATTAAAAGTGAGACTTCAGAAATACAATTGACAGGTTTTGGCAATCAGATTTCGAGGCTAAAGGAAAAGAAAGAGCTTGGGTGAGTAGGAGAATAATGGTTCTATCAAAAAAAATTAGAAAAACTGGGGGGAATAGTAAGCTTTAGAGAAATGTTGAGTTCAAATTTAGACATGTTGAACATGAGATGTTCATGGACCATATAGAAATACCTAACATGGACTTGAAAATATAACCTGTGAAGAGTTATTATTTTGTTAGCATAGAGGAGACCTGATTACATATGTGTATGTATGTATCTATGTACATACATGTGTATATGTATATGTGTATGCACATGTGTGTATACACATATATACATGTGTGTATGCTGATGGAAGAAACCAGATTTGTGAGAGAATGGCTACATTTAACTCCATGTTGTTTGACATACTGAAAGACATGGCATTTTTCATTTTGAGTCATCTCAGAGCAAAGGCAAATGATTAACACGCACTGGAAAATGACTAAAAGTGAGCAGCTACTGTGTGATGATTCCTGGAAGCATAGGCCAACTCACCTCAGTCCTGGACTGTTTCTTTTCTTTACTGGAGGCTGCCAAGAGAATTTTGCTTCATTCTCCTTCAGAGTGTTCAGATCTCCATTGTGAAATAAATTGAGACTAAAACTTACATTAGCTTGTGGCCTTTGCTCAATTTAAACCACGAATCCCTTTCATTCAGTCATAACCCAGAATTCTGGCACCTGAGCAGGACTAGTTAAGGGGAATGGCGGAAGAGATAGTTTACACCATTTCAGTGCAGGCATGCTGGGAAAGGGGACAGTTAATCCCCAGTAGAGAATGGTGACCCAGGAGAGGGCTTGAACAGGAAAGTATAAAGAATTGGGTGTAGTTGAGCTGGTAGGTTAGATCTGGCAGAAATCTGTGAAATTCAACTCCTCCCCAGATGCCTTCTACAGGCTCTCACTGTAAATAACTGCAGCATTAGATGTAAAAGCTGAAAAATTGGAGTTTTAACCGAAGAAAATTCTGTATTTTCTAGAAATTAAATTTTTCATCAGAGAAGCTATTTAAGGCATTCAACCACATTAAATTTAATAATAGCTGCCAAATCCTAAAAGCAGTTTATAGGGGTGTTTAAAAAAAAGAACTAAAGAAATACTTTAAGCCTTCCCTGAATTCTACTAATTTCGAAGTAAGGAAAATATGATTCTCTAGGAAAGAAAAAAATGGACGTTGCTCTCTAATGTGGAACATACACGCAGCCAAGCTACAACGCACAGGAGATTAAAACACTGCTCCGTTTCTTTCTGTTATTAACATTTGCAAATCAAGCCTCAGGTTCTTAGTGGCAGACCTTCACGACTGTGTCTAAAGTATAGTTGTGCCGGGACATTTTCCTTAGCTTAGACCTGCCAATGCCTATGAGCCCACCACACAAACATGGACCTGTTCCAGCATGGGCTGGTGACACAAAAAGAGCCAACACCCTTTGTATTTAATTCCCTTGGAAATAGCTCAGTTCCAAGAATGACTGAATCAAAACTAGCCTCCTCTTTCTTTCTCCCCTCCTTTATACTCCAGCCTTTTTTGGCTGAGCCTTGAGAGAGAGACAGACAGACACGGGAGGGGAGAGAGACAGACAGACACGGGAGGGGAGAGAGACAGACAGACAGACACGGGAGGGGAGAGAGACAGACAGACACGGGAGGGGAGAGAGACAGACAGACTCGGGAGGGGAGAGAGACAGACAGACTCGGGAGGGGAGAGAGACAGACAGACTCGGGAGGGGAGAGAGACAGACAGACTCGGGAGGGGAGAGAGACAGACAGACTCGGGAGGGGGAGAGAGACAGACAGACACGGGAGGGGAGAGAGACAGACAGACACGGGAGGGGAGAGAGACAGACAGACACGGGAGGGGAGAGAGACAGACAGACAGACACGGGAGGGGAGAGAGACAGACAGACTCGGGAGGGGAGAGAGACAGACAGACAGACACGGGAGGGGAGAGAGACAGACAGACTCGGGAGGGGAGAGAGACAGACAGACTCGGGAGGGGAGAGAGACAGACAGACTCGGGAGGGGAGAGAGACAGACAGACACGGGAGGGGAGAGAGACAGACAGACACGGGAGGGGAGAGAGACAGACAGACACGGGAGGGGAGAGAGACAGACAGACACGGGAGGGGAGAGAGACAGACAGACTCGGGAGGGGAGAGAGACAGACAGACAGACACGGGAGGGGAGAGAGACAGACAGACTCGGGAGGGGAGAGAGACAGACAGACTCGGGAGGGGAGAGAGACAGACAGACAGACACGGGAGGGGAGAGAGACAGACAGACACGGGAGGGGAGAGAGACAGACAGACTCGGGAGGGGAGAGAGACAGACAGACTCGGGAGGGGAGAGAGACAGACAGACAGACACGGGAGGGGAGAGAGACAGACAGACTCGGGAGGGGAGAGAGACAGACAGACGCGGGAGGGGAGAGAGAGGTGGGGGAGGGGTCTTCAAATGCACATCTCGGAAAGATGTGTCTTCACTCTGAGGCTTCTGCATCCCACATATTGCTTTGTTGTTCAGTCATTTCAGTTTTGCCCAACTCTTCTTGACCCCATTTGGGCAAAAAATACTGGAGGGGTTTTCTATTTCCTTCTCCACTTCATTTTACAGATGAGGAACTGGGGCGAACAGGGTTCCATGATTCGCCCAGGGTCACACAGTAAGTACCTGAGGCCAGATTTGAACTCAGGAAGATGAGTCTTCCTGACTCAAGGCCCAGCGCTCTAGCCACTGAGCCAGCTAGCTATCAACCACACCCCAAGACTAGTTAGCAATGACAAAAAGATTCTGTCTGAATCTTTATAATGGGGCTCTTAAATGGGAGTTCCATCAATTTAAAAAAAAATTGGCAACTGTATTTCAATATTCTTTCCTTTGTAATCCTATATATTTTATTTTATTAATTAAAAAATATTCTAAGAGGTTCATCACAAACATGAAAATATTTTTTCTAAGTCAATGGAAAGGATAAAAAACAGGTTCTCAGGACATAGCTGTGCTAGAGAATTTAGTTGAGCATCTTTTTAAGGAGCATGAATTCCATTAAAGCTACTGACCTAGGCTTTAGGGAATATCAGGCCATCAATAACCTTTTATTAAATGTTTTCTACTTGCCAGACACTGTGCTAAACATGGGAGATAGATCCAGATGTAGTGATAAATACTTCTTGGCTCACTTTCCCAAAGATAGGCCGGCTGTGTCACTCCTCAGAGTATCCCTGGAGTCCTGAGGGGTTTGGGAGTATATCTGCTCTAATGCTTTCTTCTGAAACACCCATAAGGTCTTCTTTCTCCCACTGTTGGGTACCAGTGACTAGTGCCCAAATTCCATCAAACTATTTAGCATCAATTAGTTTTCGCCAAGAAACAAAATATATAGTTTCAAAAATATAGCTAAAGCAAAAATAATGACATTTCTCCTAAAGCTTTAAAGGAACAATCACTCCTACCCAACGTTGTTCCTCAGAGCAGTTGAGCCCAGTCTTGGCACAATTTCTATATGGCATTGGTTCCACCAATAGGATCATTCCCAAATGTGACATCACTGCCAGAAGAAGGTTTGTGCCAGTTATTGTAAGACTAGGTCCTGATGGTCATTCCCAAAGGTCACTCCATGTTTCTTGATTCATTGTTGCTGGACTGATTGCAAAATCAGGATACTGTGATATTCAGAGGCTCAATCTCTAGACCTTTTGGAATTCCTAAAATTTTACTGAGGCCACATATTGGCCTCAGTGGGTTTACAGCATTGTCTGTCACCAAATGATATCTGCAAAGTTGTCAAAGCAGAGCAGCTGAAGAGAAAATGGTCAAGGTGCTAGATACTAGAGCTTTTGGAAGATACCACCCATCCCCACCTCCCAGATACTCTAAAAGGCTTCTGTTAACCATATGGCTCACGGACTGGAATCCCAGGACCCACCTGGAAGCAGGCTTTTCAGGCTCTTCCATGTGCAGAGATTTGCCATTGCAAAGCTCTCTGCATATAGGCTAGTCCCCATTACATAAAAAAGGCGAAATGATTGTTCCTGTCCTTAAAGAGGTCACATTTTAATGGAGGAAACAACATGTAATTAACCATGGCTGAGGGGGTGTATCTGGCTCCTAGGCTTTCTGGATATGTCTGTATATGTATATATATAAATATATACATAAAATGATATACAAACACATGTATATGCATATGGATATATATACATAAATCCTTGACATACATATATACACATACATGTGTGTATGCATGTATGGTATATATGGTGTATATGTATGTGACTGTGTGTGTGTGTATATATATATACATATATATATATATATATATATATATATATATAATACATGCATATGGACATATCCAGAAAGCCTAAGAGCCAGAAACTCAAAGCTGCTTTATACCAATGAGTTAATCTAACTGAAACACACATGTGCACACTTGCTCATGTGAGCATGCATGTGTAAACACACACATACTGAATAAATGGAATATAATATTATAAGGGAGATACTAAAAGCATATGGGGGTGGAAGTTAGATAAAGATTGACAGTGGCTTTGTGCACAAGATAGGATTTGAACTGTCTTTTATTTATTTTTTTAAATTTATTTTCATTTTAAACAAATGCAAAAGGAGAAAAGAAAAAAAAAGAAAATTTCCATACACACAGGAGAGCATAAGAGAGAATTCAATATAAAACAATAAATTTTCATTTCTTGAAAACCTACGTAACAAATTCTATACATTGTTTTCAAAGCAACCCAGCTTTTCTGTGCTTCCTTATAGATTTTCTTTGTTCCCTGCTGTGTCCTTTTTATTTTTCCCCCTTTGTCCTTCTCACCACCTCAGCCTTGAGAAAGTGTCAATTAAACGGGAATATATATATATAGACACACACACACACACACATATATATACATACATATGTATCTATAAACGTATGTGCATACATATACGTACATATATAAATATGTGTAAGACCATACTATGCTTATTTCTGTTTGTCAGTTCTTTCTCTGTAGGTGAATAGTATCGTCCTTCACAGGTCCAGTTCTTTTCATGTTTTTCTAAATCAACGAGCTCATCATTTCTTATATTACAGAAATATTCCATCACAATCATATCCTATCTGAGACATTGTCTATGATAATCATTTCCTATTTTTCTACCTTCCTTCTAATCTTGGTTACATTGCTTTTATTTATACAACAAATTGTAATTTAAAATTATCAAAATTATACATTTTACACTTCAATAGTGCTCTCACCTTATATGGTTTAATGTCCAGTATGGCTGAATCTCCTTGCTTTTCATTTTTTTCCTTAGATTCTTTCACATTCTTGACCTTTTGTTCTTCCAATGAATTTTATTATTATTTCTTGTAACTCAGTAAAACAAAATTTTTTTAATAATTTAATTGTGAGAAGCGGTGGGGAGGGGATTGATCAAATAGATTAGTTAGGTAAAGTTGTGGTTTTTTATAATATATATTGACTTTCCTCCCCTGTGAACAATGAATATTTTTCCGATTATTTAAATCTGACTTTATTTGTATAAAGAGGGCTTAATATTGATATTCATGTAGTTACTGTCTCTGTTTTGGCAGGTATCCTCAGGTATTTTACTGTCTAGTTATTTTAAATAGTCTAAAACAGCACTGAATAATATTGATGACACAGTATAGTTTCCCTAGTTTTCTCTTTTAATTAAATATATTTTGACTTAACTTTGCCCAACTTAATGATTACTACTCCTGCTTTTTTTTTACATAATAAACTCTACTCCAGCCCTTTATTTTATTTCTGTGTATAATTCTCATTTTTATTGTTTCCTAAAAGTGACATATTGCTGAATACAAATTTTTAATCCATTCTGTTATCCATTTGTTTTATCAGTAAAGTCATCCCATTCACGTTCTAAGTTATATTTATTTGTGTATTTCTCTCCATTCTATTTTTTCTCAGTATCCTTCTCACCTATTTATCCTATCTCTCATCACTCCTCTAATTTACTTCTACCTGCTGCCTTGTCCTCCTATTTCTTAATTTACCCACTCCTCTAAGAGTCCCTCCCTTATCCTTTCCCCTCACCTTCCATGGTTATCTGCCTATCTTCCTAAGCATTTCTCCCTTATCCCCTCCTCCTCCTAATTCTTAATCTATACACACTTCTAAAAGTCCCTCCCATATCCCATTCCCTCCCACTATTATTTCTTTCTAAATTTAAAGACTTTTATACTCCTCTAGATATGTATGTTTTTCCCTCTTTAACCCATTCCTGATGAGAGTAAGGTTCTAGCACTATCCCCTTCCCCCAACTTGCTTCTTCTATGTCAGTTCTTCCTTTCATGCCTCATTTATATGAGATAATTACTCCTTTTTATCTCTCCCTATGCAGTTTTTTAATAATCACTCCTAATACACAGCTCAGCACAAGCCTTTTTTTCTAACTATGTAAAAAATTTTGATAGTCATAAGAGTACTGATAACATTTTCACTTATAAGTAAATAGTTTGACCTTACTGAATCCCTTGTAATTGCTCTTTAATGTTTGCCTTCTATTTCTCCTGGATTTTATATGTCAAATTTTCCATTAGTTCTGCTGTATTTGTCACAAATAACCTGAAAGTCTTTCACTTCATTAAATATCTTTTTTTTTTCCATTCAGGATTATATTTAACTTTTCTGGGTAAGTTACCCTTGGTCATAACATCAGCTCTTTTGCTTTATGAAATATAGTATTCCATGACCTACAGTCTTTCAAAGTAATAGCTGTTAAGTCTTGTATAATCCTTAGTGTGACTCCATGATATTTAAATTGTTTTTTTCTTGTTGCTTGCAATATTTTCTCATTAACCTGGGAGGTTTGAAATTTGACTATTATATTCCTGTAAGTTTTCCTCCAGGGAGCTCTTTCATGTGATAATAAGTGGATTTTTTTTTCCATTATTGCTTTACCTTCTTGTTCTAGAATCTTGGGGAAATTTTGTTTAATAATTTCTTGTTATCAGGAGCTCAGGGCCATTATGGAAGGTCTCTGCATAAACCCCCTGAGGGAACTGAGCCTGGGAGGCGGCCCTGACCCACCTGAGCACCAGAACTTAAGCTCACATTGAATAGAAGCCCTGCCTGCCACTGAAAGCCCTGAGACTGGGAAGCAGCATTTGAATCTCAGACCCCAAGCACTAGCTGGGCAGATCTAGGTGGGGGTGCACAGGAATCTCAGAAGTCAAGTAACTGGCTGGGAAAATGCCCTGAAAAGGGAAGAAAAATAAGACCATAGAAAGCTACCTTCTTGGGGGACAGATGTCCCACCTTTCATTTCTGATGAGGAGGACCAATGCTTACCATCAGAGAAAGATGTGGAGGTCGGGGCCTCTGTATCCCAGACATCCCAGGTGGATGTCCGGTGGGCTCAGGCCATAAAAGAGCTCAAAAAGGATTTTGAAAATCAAGTTAGACAGGTGGAGGAAAAACTGGGAAGAGAAATGAGAGAGATGCAAGAAAAGCATGGAAAGCAGGTCAACACCTTGCTAAAGAGGAGACCCAAAAAAAAATGCTGAAGAAAATAACACCTTGAAAAATAGGCTAACTCAACTGGCAAAAGAGGTTCAAAAAGCCAATGAGGAGAAGAATGCTTTCAAAAGCAGAATTAGCCAAATGGAAAAAGAGGTTCAAAAGCTCACTGAAGAAAATAGTTCTCTCAAAATTAGAATGGAACAGATGGAGGCTAATGACTTTCTGAGAAACCAAGAAATCACAAAACAAAACCAAAAGAATGAAAAAATGGAAGAGAATGTGAAATATCTCATGGGGAAAACAACTGACCTGGAAAATAGATCCAGGAGAGACAATTTAAAAATTATGGGACTACCTGAAAGCCATGATCAAAAAAAGAGCCTAGACATCATCTTTCATGAAATTATCAAGGAAAACTGCCCTGACATTCTAGAACCAGAGGGAAAAATAAGTATTGAAGGAATCCATCGACCACCTCCTGAAAGAGATCCAAAAAGAAAAACTCCTAGGAACATTGTGGCCAAATTCCAGAATTCCCAGGTCAAGGAGAAAATCTTACAAGCAGCTAGAAAGAAACAATTCAAGTATTGTGGAAATACAATCAGGATAACACAAGATCTAGCAGCTTCTACATTAAGGGATTGAAGGGTGTGGAATAGGATATTCCAGAAGTCAAAGGAACTAGGACTCAAACCAAGAATCACCTACCCAGCAAAACTGAGTATAATACTTCAGGGGAAAATATGGTCTTTCAATGAAACAGAGGACTTTCAAGCATTCTTGATGAAAGGACCAGAGCTGAAAAGAAAATGTGACTTTCAAACACAAGAATGAGAAGAAGCATGAAAAGTAAACAGCAAAGAGAAGTCATAAGGGACTTACCAAAGGTGAACTGTTTACATTCCTACATGGAAAGACAATATTTGTAACTCTTAAAACTTTTCAGTATCTGGGTAGTTGGTGGGACCACACACACATATACACATACACGCACACACACACATACACGCATGCACATACAGAGACAGAGAGCACAGAGTGAATTGAATAGGATGGGACCATATCTTAAAAGAAATTAAGGTATATGGTGAGAGAGAAATGTAGTGGGAAAAGAGAGGGTGAAATGGAATGGCGTAAATTATATCTCATTCAAGAGGCAAGCAGGAGTCTTTTTAGTGGAGGGAAAAAGAGGAGACCTGAGAAAAAAACATGAAGTTTACTCTCATCACATTCGACTAAAGGAAGGAATAAAATGCACACCCATTTTGGTATGGAAACCTATCTTACAATACAGGAAAGTGGGGGAGAAGGAGATAAGCAGGGTGGGGGGGATGATGGAAGGGAGGGCAATGGAAGAAGGGAGCAATTTGAGGTCAACACTCTTGGGGAGGGACAGGATCAAAAGACAGAATAGAAAAAATGGGGGGCAGGATAGGATGGAGGGAAATACAGTTAGTCTTACACAACATGACTTATCGAAGTCATTTGCAAATCTACACAGATAGGGCCTATATTGAATTGCCTGCCTTCCCAAAGGGAATGGGTGGGGAGGGAGGGATGGGGAGAATTTGGAACAAAGATTTAGGAAGAACTGTTGAGTATTGTTCTTGCTACTAGGAAATGAGAAATACAGTTAATGGGGAATAGAAAGTCATCTGGCCCTACAGGACAAAAGAGAAGATGGGGATAAGAGAAGGGAGGGATGATAGAAGAGAGGGCAGATTGGTGATAGGGAAAATTAGAATGCTCAGTGTATTGGGGTGGGGGGAGGGGATAAATGGGGAGAAAATTTGGAACCCAAAATTTTGTGAAAATGAATGTAAAAAGTTAAATAAATTTATATTTAAGAAAATAAAAATAAAAAAATAAAAGTAAAAAAATAATTTCTTGTTATATTGTATGAAGATTATTTCTTTATTGTAGCTTTCAGGTAGTCTGACTATTCTTATATTTTCTGTACTAATCAATTGTTTTTCTGATGAGGTTTTGCATTCTCTTCTATTTTTTCATTCTTTTGATTTTGTTTCATTAATTTCTTGGTGTCTTATAATATCATTAGCTTCTCCTTACCCTAGTATTCAAGGAATTAATTTCTTCCTTGAGTTTTTGATTCTCTGTTTCTAGTTGGTTGACTTTCTTTTCATAATTTTCTGGATTTTCTTGGAATGCTTTCATTTTTTTCCTAATTTTTTTATTGATCTCTTTTTTTATTTTTGAAGTCTTTTTAAAGTTCTTCTAAGAACTCTTTTTTGTGCTTGGGACCATATGACATTTCTCATTGAAAAAGGAATGGCTTTTTTTTTGTTTGTTTCACTGTCTTCCTCTGAATATGAACCCAGATCTTCTTTATCCCAAAAGTACCTATCTATGGTTGGGTTCTTTCTCCTTTGCTTACTCATTTTTATTTTGTTTTTAGCAGTTATTAGTATAATCAAGTTCTAGTCTCAAAGCCTGGGGAGTATTTCCCAAGCCTCATATCTTTCTTACTGTTATTTTCTGAGCTCTGCCCCAGTGCCCAACCTTGGATACCCCTTTCCACCCCTAAGCCAGGACCAAGGCTGTCCCACAAATGCTCTTGTTCCCTGTGGTCCCTCTGCTGGCTGCAAACTTTAATTGTGTTCTCTGCCCTCAACCTGAAACCCTGGACTCTGCTATCTTGCAGGTGCCCACAGACAGCAGGGTCCCACCCCACTGCTATCACACTCACCCTCTCCTCTGCAGCCACAGCCTAGGATTGTGTTTGGTCAGCACAGCTATGCTTGGCCACCCCCAACAGTGAAAGCACCTTGAATCTTCTCCTGCTCGGACCCCCACTCTGTCCATGAGGTGAAAGTTCCCAAGACTGAGGCAGCCTCCAATCCACAGAGTCAGCCTAGAGGAGTTCACACTTCAATCAGGCCAAACCTCCACCCCTGGAGCTTGAGTCTTTCCTGGGGTCTTCTCACATTGTCTTGGGAGGACCACTGCTTTGCCTCAACTTTTGTTTATTCCTGCTGCTTTACATTCACTTTGAGATGATGCTCTGTCTGTTTTTTGTGGAGGAAATTTGGAAAGCCTAAAGTTTTCTGACCCAGTTTGACATCTCAGAATCCTCTCCTGAACTGAGTCTTAAAGGAAGCCAGGGAAGAAGCGTATTCCAGGCATTGAGGACAGCCAATTCAAAGTCCCTTACTCGGGAGATAGAATGTCAAATGTGAGGAAAATCAAATGGGTCAATGAATTAATCTGGATTTTTAAAAAGTGAGTGTAAACTATCAGAAGATTAGAAAGGAGGGAAGGAACAAGGTTATAGAGGGCTTTCAGTGTTAAGCAGAAGGTTTCATATTTGAATCTGGAGATGACAGGGAGCCATTAGAATTTATTGGGAGAAAAGAGGTGTGAAAGACATGACTACACTTGCACTTCAGAAAAATTACTCTGGTTGCTGAGTGGAGGCTAGCTTAAAGTAGGAAGATACTGGAGTTAGGGGGACCACTTCAGTAGTCCAGGCAAGAGATGATGACAGCTCCTATTAGATAGTGGTTATGTGAGTTGAGACACTGGAACACATGCTAGGGTTATTATAAAGAAAGAAATAGCAATATTTGGCAATATGTTTCATATGTCAGGGGAATGAGAATGAGAAGTCAAAGGTGACAACTAGAAAGTTAGATGACTGAAAAGATGATTGTACCCTTGACAGTAATAGAAAAGTTGGAGAAATGAAAGGATTTGAGGGAAAAGATAATGAGTTATGGGTGTGTTAAATTTGAGATTCCTGCAAGACAATAATTTTAAGATGAGGATGATATATGACTGAAGCTCAGTAGAGAGAGTAGGGATGGATATATGGATCTGGGAGTCATATGTGTAGGAATTGTAGTGGAACCTCCAAGAGTTAATGCAATTACCAAGCAAGGTAATATAGAAGGAGAAGAGGACCCAGGACTGACCCTTGTGGGCACTCATAGTTAGTGGGCATGACTTAATTAAATCTCTAGCAGAGGATAATTAGGTGTGGTCAGACAATTAGAAGGAGAACTAGAAGAGAGCAATATCATTAAATCCTTGAAATAAGAGTGTCCAAGAGAGCATGATCAATGGTGTTAAAGATTGCAGCAAAGTCAAGAAGGATAAGATTGAGAACTGGCCATTATTTTGACAATTATGATATTATTGGCAACTTTGGAGAGAGAAGTTTCTCTTGAATAATGAGTGCAGAATGTAGAATGCAGAGGATTTAGATGGGATGAGAAGAGATGAATTGGTGGCTCCTTGTGCAGATAGTTCTCAGTAAGTTTAGCTGAGAAGAGACATCTAGTATGATAGCAAGTGGGAATCTTTGGATTAAGGGAGATTTTTTTAAGAGTCAAACAGATATGAGCATGCTTGCAGGCATCAGAGAAGGAGCTAGTAGATAGAAATTGAAGACTGGAGAGAATAGGAATGGTAGTAGAAGCAAATTTGCTGGAGTAAATGGGATAAGATCAAGAGTGTGTATATATGTATGTGTGTGTGTGTGTATGAAAGGCTTTGCCTTGGTAGGAGAAGTGACACCACTTCATGGAAGACAGGTATGAAAAAGATCAGGGGGGAAGATACCTGAATAAAATGAGAAAAAGAAAATAGAAGAAGAGGGACCTGTGGGCACATGGTCCAATTTTTTTCAATGAAGACTGAGTTTCTTAGCTGAAGGAATATCATGGAAAGCTCAAGGGATTATTTTTAAAAGTTTGGAATAGTCTCTATGGAGAGTGGGATGGCCAATCAGTGAGGGAAGAAGAGGACTGATACTACAGAACATAATTATAGGGGACCTAATCGGGGTTTTAATTTTTTCATCTTCCTCCAACAAAATTATGAATTCTCCAGCTTATTATGTGAAAAAGGAGCAAAGGAAGCAGATGGTGGGATTGTATAAGGAAGAATCTCAGTTCATAGTGAAACAGGATTCAACCGCAAATGCTGAACCAGAATCTTTGTACTGTAAGAGTCAAGTCTTGTTTGATACCAGCCAAAGGAAAAGGCTGCCTTGCCTGGCTAGATTGTTATCCTTAACAAGTGAATGGTCCCCAGCTTTCTGCCTGGATTACTTCATTACACACCATTCATCTGGTTGGGACCTGTAATGTTAAAGGGACAGATTTAAAATTTGTGTTACTTAGATTGAATGTGTGACCCTGCGCAAGTCATTCAACCTCTGTTTGCCTCATTTTTCCTCATCTGTAAAATGGAGGTAATAACATCATTGCCCTCCCAAGGTTGTTGTGATGACCAAATGAGATAAAAATCATAAAGCATTTGGCACGGTGCCTGACATGGAGTCAACACTATATAAATGTTAGCTATTGACTCATTATCTCGGAGCTCAAGAGTCTCTCCCAGTGGAGTAAGGGGCTCTACTGTCTTCACAGCAACCTTAAGTAGTCCATTTAAAAGGAAACAGCACAAAAAAGTTTGGGGATGGAGAGGTATATGGGTGGAACTTTGGGATGATAAATTTCAGTGAGTTTTGAAGCTGAATTCTTTTTAGCTATCAGCCACATCAGAATTTTTTGCTGTAGCTGTTGTTCTTAGTGAAAAATCTGGATGAGTAAATTAAATAATGCATATGAAAGTGATTTGAGTGCTCCCCAGGAAAAGCACCATATTTATCAAATGCCATAGTAATTATAGTAATAGTGGAAGGGTAAAGGAAGGTCAGTTACTCCTTCCACTTTCATCTCCTGATGATTCCACGCCCCCCGAAGGCCCAATGGAGCCATTCACCTGCAATCTTGGGCTACTGAAACCCTCCAGAGTGAAAGCATGTGTTCTTTGTTGCTGCTTGGATAGCCCAGAGGCTGTGTTAGCCCATAATCCAGTAGGAGCAATTAGGCCCCTAAAGAATTCCTCTGAATCCTTTAATTTGTTGTTTGGACTAGTAAACTTAACTTCTTATCAACTGACTCCAAAAAGGCTTTAGCCCATTAATGGAAAGAACACTGATTCTAAGCAGGAATTCTAAGCCCTTGTTTTGTCCTAGACCCCATTTTTAAATAATAAAATATGTAAAATTACAAAGAAAACCAGCTGTTGAAATAAAACTGTAGTTTTCTTCCCATTTGAGTTCACAAAAAAACCATGAAATATACCCCATGCTAAGAACCTCTGCTCTAGAGTTAAAGAATCTGGATTCAAATCATTCCTCTGATCCTTACCATATATGAAATTGGTCAAGACATTTATCCTTCCAAGACCTCGGTTTCCTCATCTCTAGAATAATTGGGAATGAGTCGACTAGAGGACCTCTGAGACTCCTTCCAGTTCTAAATCTGCAGTTTTGGGGCCTATAACTCCAATCCTTTCCTAATTAATAATTACTGAATTTGATGAGTCTTCTGACCAGAAGGGCACAAACTACCCCTTCTTAAGCCCATCCCAAATTCCCCCTGGGAAATAGTTACTTCCACAAGCTCTCACAAAACAACTTTTCTCTTTAGAAGCCAAGCCGATCATAGGCCCCAAGAACAGCCAAAGTAGGTGTCCTTCCTCTCATTCACATAAATACCCCACTCTCTATGAGTTACGGAAACCTATAGAGAGGAACTTTCCATAGTTTCCTTCTTATCAAAAATAAAAACACATTGATGCCTTTTGTTACTACAGCACAGTCATTTCCTGAAATACCTGCCTTCCATGGTGAACCCATACCCTGCCCTTAACAAAAAGGGAAACTGTACAACAAAATGGCAAACACTGATAGTAGATAACTACAATCTAAAAGCATAGTCCGCACTCCCACCCCCCTTCCTACCAAAAGAAGTGTTTCATCACCTCTCTCTAAGATCATGATGGAATATTACAGGAAGCTGCCTTTCAGTCTATGGCTGTCTTTAGTCTGTGCTTACATTGTTGCAGGAAGAGGCATAGGGGCTCAACCTGAGATTTCTTTTATATAGACCACCACCAGGGAAGAAAAGTCCCCCCCCTACCAAGAAAAATAAGCTCCTTCTGTACAACTCACAGTCTTAGGAATTTGCTTAGATGACTGAGAGGTTAAGTGGATTAATAATCCAAGGTCAACAGCTAGTTGTGTTAGAGACAGTTTGAACCAAAGGTCTTGACTTCAAGGCTAGCTCACTATCCGCTGCTATAATCCTGCCTCTCAGGATCGCAGTTTTCATTATTGTTCTTCTAGCTATTTTCCTTTGTTTTGGATCACTCCATACAAGTCATCTCATGTTTCTCTGAATCTCTTGGGGTCATGTTCATTGTTTCTTATGGCACAATCATATTCCATTAGATCGTATGCCAAAATTTACTAATCATTCTCCAATCAATAGGAACCAATTTACAATTGGTTTACAATTTTTTGTTACTACAAAAACGTGTTTCTGTGAATATTTCGGTATGTATAAAGCCATTCTTTCTGCCTTCCCCCTTAGAATTTAAGTTTCTTAACAGAGGAGAGCAAGAGGACTTTCTGAAGGGGAAACAAATAAGCAGGCCAGTCTAGCAACTACCACACTAAATTTGAGTTATACCCAAAACATCTGTGGGTCGTGTGGGGGACAAAGTGGTTCAGTTTTATATACGTTCCCTTGTTTTGTTTTTCTGTATGTATTAAAAGTTCATGTTTGTTATTTAAGCATGATTTTTTTAAAAAAGAAAGAACATTTTAAAAGAATATGAACACCTTCAGGGCAGGGGCTATTTTGTTTTTGTCTTTGTGTCCTTGTTGTCAACTGCTATCACTGTGACCTCGAAGGTGCTAAATAATTACCTGTTGATTGATTATCTTTGACCTTCTTAGTTCATATATTCAATAAAGGGAGCAATGTTTCAAAGGGTAAGAACTTATGAATGTGGCTTTTGGTGAATAATTCCAAATAACTTTCCTGAACGCTTGGAAATTGGTCCAAGAATTTTCCTGGATCAATTCACTGATCTTTCAATAGTATATTTGCATTTCTGTCTTCCCTCAGTCCATCCAGGACTTACTGTCTTCATCTATTATCTTTGTTACTCTGTGAGATATGAGGTAAAACCTCAGAGTTGTTTTAATTTCCATTTATTCTGTGATTGGGGTCAACCTTTTTATGTTGTCATTGATAGTTTGCATTTCTTCTTTTGAAAAATGTTTGGTGACATCCTTTGAAATCACTTATCTGTTTCTTCCACAGTTTTTTTAGGCCCAATTTTCCCCCATGAGAAAGAGTCTTGGGCGTGATCATTCAGTAGTATTAACCTTAGAATATTCAGAGACTGTTGGGGGGAAATGAGTAGAATAAGTCTGTTCAAATAATTTTAGGTTTCTGTTTTTAAAAAATCATCTCGTAAAAAGGTGATTTTACTATCTCCCATAAGTATTCAGGAAAAGAAAAGATGCTTCATAAATCCATCAGATGATTTCATCAAATTCTTTCTTTACATCTCACTATCCTTTCATGTAGCTCCAGTTGAGGAAGTTTCATAGGTAACCAATAATAATGTCATCATACAAAGATTGATGGAAGCAGATTTAAACCCAAAATGTTGTCAAGTTCTGGAAATATTGTTTTCTCAACAGTGAGCTGCACCAAAGAACTTAAACATTTCATGCTGAGGTCAGCAATTTTGCAGAATTTGAGAAATTCGCACCTCTTCCAAGAGCAGTCTATTTCTGACGAGAGTCGAATCTTTTGATTTTAATAATCAAAAAGAGTAATATTCCCCTTTTCTGGTGCCTTGTTCTCAAAAGTCTCAGTGCCTGGGGATTATTTCTGTCCCCATAAGCTGATGAGTGAAATTCCTGGTGTGGTGATTATTTGTGTATGTGTGCATGTGTGCATGCATGTCACTCAAATTGCTCATAGACTTTTTTTATTTGTGAAATTTAAATAACTAAAACTTACATTTAGAGTCTACTTTTATACACAGAATCTTATCCAGTTCTCACAATAGTCCTGTGAAATAATCATAGTAGGTGGTGTTATCCCAGTTTCATGGATGAAGAATGCCTCATTTTTGGAGTTACACTTTGGTTTAATGCCTATATTTTGTGTCCTGGTTGTAAAATTTTTAGCATTTCCAGAATATTAGAGTTGGACAGAAAGTTAGAGATTATTTAGTTCAACTTCCCCTCCATCCCATGCAGGGACAGTAACCCTGACAGATGGTAATTCAGCCTCTACTTGAATACTTCCAATGACCACAAATGAACAGCATATTTGGATGACTCATAGTTATGGATTGTTTTTTTCCTTTGTATTGAGCCAGATGTATACTTAAAAGAAAGGTAGACTAGTCATGTAGCAAGAATAAGAGAAAAACAAGGGACAGCTCCATGTTTCATTGGTGTACACCTAATATCAATAGATCTATAGAAAAGCCTAGGCATTTGAGGTTGAGGTTTGATAGGAAGACATGGATGAAGGTTACAAAAACTGTGGAGTCATCAAGCATGTATTAAGCACACTGCTCTCAAGGAGTTTAGTCTAAAGGAGGAGATTCTTACAAAGAACAATGTACGAATAAGACAGAGACAGGATAATTTGAAGATACTGTCAGAGAGAAAGTGCTAAGAAAAGAGACAGCAGGACTGTAATCTGTGCTGTTCTAGGGTGTATTCACATCAATAGAATCATGTTGTTCAGCTGTTTTCAGTTATATCTGATTCTTCATGACTCCATTTGGGATTTTCAGCAAAGATACTGGAGTGGTTTACCATTTCCTTCTCCATTTTGACAGATAAGGAAACTGAGATAAACAGGGGTAAATGACTTGCCCAATGTCACACAGCTAGTAAGTGTCTTAGGCTAGATTTGAACTCAGGTCTGGCGCTCTCTCCACTGTGCCACATGGTTTCCCCATTGGCATCACAGAGGCATCCAAATATTGAACCAAAATCTGATTCTCTTGTACTCATTGCTCCCAGTTGTGATCTCTTCTGCTACACAGAAAAAGTCGGATCCTTCTTCCATGCCTTCAGTGTTTATTCTCCTCAAGTCACATGTTCTCTGGTTGTCTGATTTGCTGATTTTTAGGGATAAAAAATATTCTTCATTGAAAAATCGAACATCCTGCTCTGTGGAAGAGAAAAAAATACACAGAGAGACTAAATGACTTGCTAAAGTCCTCACTGTGTATGACTTAGAAATAAAATTCAGATTTCTTAACTATCGGTCCACTTTTCTGTCTAAAGTCCAATCTCACATAGGTTTTATTATAAGATAAAGTGGATAAATGTTTATGAGTCCATTCCTATGCACATTATTACTTTTATATTACATAGAAGAACTTGATGTAGTCAAAAGAATGGTTTTAATGATCTAAAAAACTCAACTTTTCCATCCTGCTAAGAATCAATGTTCATGTTTCTTATTGAGAATTGGAATGAGTCTCTTGCAAAAGACTCAATTGATATTCATGTCTTCCTATCAAGAATAATAATAGTATTATTATATTTGTGCATTTTTTAAGTTTGCTAAGCATTTTGCATGCCTAATTTCATTTGACCCTCACAACTGGCTTTTGAACAATACAAGATAGCAATACCCCTAATCTGCAGATGATAAAATTATGGTTCATAGAGGTTCAATAAATTGCCCAGTTATGTAGCTGTTAAGCAATAAAGCCAAAACTAGAACCCAGTCTTCTAGTTCAGGTTTCTTTTCAGTAGAGTCTGCCATCTCCCTGGTATTTACTGATTTTGAAAGTCTTGGAATCATTCTCAAATTTAGATTACCTCATTGCTCCCTGTGGGCAATACATTTATTTTGCCATGCATTTATTGGTGGCTTATAGTCCAAATACCTACAGTTGTGATGTTATCAGCTCTTGAGAGCTAAGTAGGGCTGCATCCACACCAGTTGGGTCAGAGTCTTCCAGGGAAAATCCAGGTGCTGCAGGAAGCAGCAAGGGTGTGTGCCTCAAGGGTGGAATTCAGGTTGAGTCAGATTTATAATCCATAGACCAGCATTGTAATGGGGGCCGGATTTTGGCTGAGCTACAAAGCTAAAGTATTAGAAGAAGGTAAAGAAATGAGAGGGTTAGGTAGCTTTAGGCATTCTGGCATTTGGGTAGGATGTTTTGCTTTCTGTGGAATGAGAAGTATCCAGTCCCTGTCAAGAATAGCAAACTGTTTAGTGAGCTATAATGTCAATATCATTTGCCTAAAAATGTCCCTAATTACCAGCAATAAGAACATCATTCTTCCTCTGTGCATGAATACAGCTAAGCTGATCTTGCAGTAGAATGTGTTGAGTTCAGTCCAATTTAGAAAATTTTTGTTTAAGCAACTACTACTATTCTGGACACTAGGATGAAAAGACAAAGTCAGATTTACCTTCAAGTCCAGCGACAGATTCAAAATAAGCCACCTAACATCTTAGACTCATCCGCAGAATAACAGACCAGGATTTGGCCAGATCTGATCCATGGCTGTGGAGTGGAATCTTTTTTTCTGTTCAAAGTAAATTGGCTCCCATGGCGATCAAATAACTGACCCTTGTTTTATGCTGTAACCAACCAATCAATAAATCGATGTACAGAGTAAAAGGAGAGTGACAAACAGACATACTTCTGGCCCTCAAGGATCTCACTTTATTGGGGTGGGGAGGGGAGAGATGCAAAAGTAAGTATATGATAAGTATATGATAGGTATAATATAAAAGTGTACAAAATAAATGCAAGGAAAAGTTTCTTGGGGGAGGGATGGTTGAGGGGAAGAATGACTCTAGGTGATGGGAGGATCAGAAAAGAATTCATACAAAGAGCAAAGTGTGGTACTTGAACTGAGCTTTGAAAAAAGGTAAGGACTCTAAGAGACGTAAGTAAGAAGAGGGGAATGCATTGAAGGTATGAGACACAGCCAATTCAGAGGCATAGAAACTAAAAGGGGAATGTTTGGTGAGGGACAGAAAAGATGGTCTTATTTAACTGGAACATAGAATGCAGGGTGGAGGGGAGCAGTATATATACTAGTGTCTAGAAAGGTAAATTGTGAAGGGATGGAACTGCATCTGATCTCAGTGGAAATCAGTAACTGGAACTTCATGAATCAGAGAGTGGCATGGTCAGACCTGTGTCTTGGCAGTATCTTTTCTGTAATAATCACCCAAAGTCTTTGTGATTGTTGATCACTATCTTCCTCTTGATACCCTCTTCTCTCTAGGTTTTGTGACATTCTGGGTTCCTGGTTCTCCTCCTACCTGTGTGACCATTTATTCTCAGTGCCCTTTACTGGATCCTTATCCAAGTCATGCCCATTAATTGTAGATGTGCTTCAAAGCTGTTTTAGTACCTCTTCCCTTCTCCCTCTCTTTTCACTTGATTGGTCTCATCAATTATCATCACCATGCAGATGATTCTCAACTCTATTTGTCCAACCCTAACCTCTCTCCCGATTCCTTTTCTCAAAGTTGCAAGTACTTATTGGACATCTCAAAGTGAATATCCCATATAGATTTAGCTCTTAAATTCATTATGTAGACAGTTTAATTCGTTATCTTTTCCCTCAAACCTTGCCTTTTTCCTAACTTCCCTATGACTGTTAAAAACTACCACCATGCTTCCAGTTACTCTGACTCACAACTTGGTGCCATCCTGGACACCTCATTCTCTCTCAGCCCCCTAAAGTCAATCACTTGTCAAGTCCCACTATGTCTATCTTTATGACTTTCTCATATATGCCTCCTTCGCTTCTCCAACTGCCACCACTCTAAGGCAGGCCCCCATCACCTCATGCCTAGACTATTGCAATAGATCTAATGGTTGATTGCCCTACCTTAATCTCTTTCCCGCTCCTATCTTCTTCCACTCAGTCATCAAACTGATCTTCCTAAAGTACAAGTCTGACCATGTCTCCAGAATCAGATCTATAGAATCCTTTGTGACTTTTAAAGCCCTTCATAATCTAGTATCCTTCCACCCTTAACCCTCTTCTCACACCTTATATCCAGCCCACTCTTAAACCTGGTGACACTGATCTTGCTGTCCCTTGCACATGATACTCCATCTGCTTTTTCATAACCTAGAACTCTCTCCCTCATCATTTATGCCTTTTTATTTCCCTAGATTCCTTCAAGTTTCAGCTAAAGTCACCTCTACAAAAAGCTTTTCCCAGGTTTTCTTAACCTTAGTGCCTTCCCTTTGAGATTTTCTCCAAGTGATCCTGTATATGTCATTTGCACATGGTCATTTGCATGTTGTCTCCACCATTAGCTATGTGTTCCTTAAGACTCAGGGGATTGTTTTTGTGTGTTTTTGTATTGGTGGTGGTTTGCCTTTCTTTATATCCCCAGCAATTGGTACAGAGCTTGGCATATAATAGGAGTTTAATAAATGCAAGTTCTCTTAACTTGACATTAGAAGCAAAGAAAAAAGTTATGAGACCATGAGGAGACTAAAGTATTGGCACAAATAAATGGAAGTTAAGAATGGATGTAAGAGTTTTGTTGGAAAAATTGGACAAGTCTTAGTAACTGGTTGGACAAATGGAATAAAAAAGGTTATAGAATGTTTGATTTAGAGCTAGAATGGCGCCATAGTGGTGATCTTGTTTTACAGATGAAAAAACTAAAGCCAAAAGAGGTGAAGTAATGTTTTTAAGGTTACATAAATAATAAATCACGGATTGAAATCTAGGTCCCTTGACTCCAAATCCAGTGCTATTTCATAAAGAAGGAAGGATCAAAGCCAGGTCATCTGAGAAGGTAAACATGAGGGTAGGTTAATTTTGCCATAAGTCTGACATTTAAAACAATGTTAGGTTGCTCATCTTGAGGAAGTTACAGAGGAAACAGAGGAAGCTGTTCAGGTGTACAGAAAAAGAACAAGCTATCTTCCTCAAGGCTAAAATAAAATAAAAACTTATTATTCAGATTCAAATATAACATAGGTCCAAGCCATTTTGCCTTAAATGTGCAAACACCTTGTTTGTTTTTCATCAGTAACAGAGATGTTAGCCCTATCACATGAGTGACATGTCTACTGTACTGAACATAGCCTTTTCTCCTCTTCCTTTTTTTAGTCGATACATTTTCTTTTGATACAACAGACAGTTCCTTGCAAACATTCAAATAACTCCCCACATACAATCCATACAAAGTACACTGCTTGAAAACAGTTAAGCAAAAATGCATAATGGCATGCCCCCAATTGATGGTACATGTCAGTTTCCACTTTTGTAGTTTGCCAATTATTAATGAAAAGAGAGGGTGCGTACTTTAATTTTGATGTTGTAACCATGTCTATGTTGTTCCTTTCAGTCTTCGTTCTTCAACTTGTTTCACTTCATACCGATTTTCCCACGTTACTCTAAATTTTTCACATCTGTCTTTCTTTATGGTAAAACAGTATTTCACAAAATTCACACACTATCATCTGTTCAGTCATTCGTTGATTAGAATTGGGGACATCTTTTGTTTCCAGCATTTTTTATCACACATGATGATTCTATGGACACCTTTAAACATTTGTGGGCACTTTTTTGCTGTTTTAACCTCCTGAAAGTATAAACCAAGGGTTGGGACCAATGGGTTGGAAGGTATTCAGTAACTGTTCTTCCACTATTCAAAATTTTTTTTCCAAAACACTTAAATCAAATCATTCAACCAAGGGTAAATTTTTGTTTCTGTCTTCCTACAGCCCCTCCAACATGGAGTTTTCTTATCTTTTGCCATATTTGCCAAGTTGTTGGTGTGATCGTCTCCTAATATCATAGAATAGAGACCACCCAATCCACATTTTACAGATGAGGAAACTGAAGGTCAGAGAGGCTAAATGTTACAGGCCTAAGGTCAAACAAGTAAAAACACATCACAAGTGGAATGGCAACTCAGCTCCTTTGACTCTAGACCTAACCCTTGTTCCATTGTATTACAGCCATACCCTGAGTTGTCCAGTGTATGGTAATAACACTATTCCATCCTGCAAATTTCTTTATGAAATGACAACCCTGTCATTTGTAGGCAAGTCATAAAGGAATTATGATTTCATGAAGGCCACAGCTTTAAAGAAATGACAAACAACAGCTATTTGTATTGCATTCACTGCCAAGTTTACTTAAGTAACTTTTCATCTTCACCAGGTTTCCAAAATTAAATCAGACTTCAACTTTCTAATATCTATACACATGTAAGAGAGATGATTAAAAAGACAAGAGAAACGTTTGCTGATGTTTTTCTGTTCCTTTACATGTTTTTCACTGTACAACACGCTGTAGTGCCCAGTGATGTTGCTTCGTTCTGTAGACTCTGTTCAGCTGAGGACGTGTGCCTATCCAACACTTCACGTTCAGATAGTCAATAAACATTTATTAAGGACCCACTATATACCAAGCACTGGGCCAAGTGCTAGGGATGCCAAAAGAGGCCAAAGATAGTTGCTACACTTAAGAAGCTTATAATCTAACGAGAAATGTTCTTGTTGTTTATTCTCATCTGACTCTTTGTGACACCATTTGGGGTTTTCTTGGCAAAGATACTGAAGTGGCCTTCTCCACCCTTTTACAGATGAGGAAACTGAGGCAAAAAGGGTTAAGTGACTTGGCCAGGATCCCACAGCTAATAAGTATCTGAGTCTGGATTAGAACTCAGGTCTTCCTAACTCCAGAAATAGCCAGACCCCGGAGCTAGAACAGGAGGGACAATGAACAACAAGGTCAAATGTGCCTGAGGGCTACCTACAGTGACATTTCAGTCAGTCAGGATTAGGCATCCATGTGGAAACTTTCCACCCAGATGAGGTGACCGATTCCATTCCATTCATCTTCTAGAAAAGAACCCGTACTTTCGTGAGATTTCATTCCTTGTGATCTATGTTTAAAAAGATTGATCTAAACTTGGATTTTCCTAGGAGTCAGATTGAGGAGTACAAAATGACTTAGCAGAATGCCACTTGTATTTCTAATTTTACATAAAAATTGTGCTGTCTATTCTTAACCAATTTTCAGGCAACATTTTGCTGCTATGAAAATTGTCCTCTTGTTTTTCCTTTGCTCATTCTTCTCCCCACCCACTACAATTGGCCTAGTTTTCCTACCCAAAAAAAAAATCCAGTAAGAAAGGAAATACCCAGAGTCAGGGGAAATTCAAGAATTAAATTCAACAAACATTTATTAAGCAATCTACTATATGCAAAACACTGGGCTAGACCTGTGGTTGCAAAGACAGAGACAATAAGGAGACACTTCTCAAACCAAAAGTTCACCTAATGGAGCCCTTAATTCCAGGAGCAGACTGGGGAATATGACTACATATTCTTGCATAGAAGGTCTTCCATACTATGAATTGACTTTCTCCTCACCTCCACCTCTGAATATCCCTAGCTTCTGTCAAAGCTGCAAATTTGACAGCTCCTAGGCAGTCTTCCCACTCCCTCACCCCCTGATTACTTTTCATTTACTTGTAGATATGTCACGTATACTTCATGGTCATATTTTGGTTGTATATTCCCATCATATAGCATTGTTCTTGGCATGAAATAAGAACTTTATAAATGTTTATTGACTTGGAATGAATTGCGTACCAATCTACATTCCTCTCCTTACAAGCCATGGCACTCTGAGCAAGTCCCCTAATTTCTTTGAATTTCAGTTTACTTACACAGGAAGACTGAGATTTTTCACTGGCCAAAATACTGCTGCTATATTTTGGCCTGAAAAAGTCTCAGGCTCCCTACACTCATAGGTAAAATTGAGATGGTAATATTATTTGTAATTTTGGCATCACTTTCCAGTTGTGGCAGTCCTACTTTGTAAACGCGCAAAGTAGAAGGCAAAGCTGGTGAATGCTAGATGACCCTCCAGTCTCACTTTGAGGGGCAGCTGCTGTAAGATGGACACCAGAATGGGAATTTGGAGACCTGCCTTCTGTGCTTGACTCCACCCCTGCCTCTTTTAATGTTCTAGAATGAGTTCTGCAGTGAGGATTAATGAGATAACGTCTGCAAAGGACTTGGAGGTCATGGGAGATAATTACTGTCTCTTTAGTTTCTGAAATATAAGCCACTTTTAAAATAACAAGGAGGGAGGAGCCAAGATGGCGGAGTAGAAAGACACACATATGCTAGCTCTGAACCCACAGTCTATAAAATACCTGTAAAGAAGAACTCCCAACAAATTCTGGAGCATCAGAAGCCACAGAACAACAGAGTGGAGGAGATTTCTGTTCCAGACAGACCAGAAAAACTAACACCAAAGGTCTGTCATGCACCGGACCTGGTGCAGAGCCCAGCCCTGCCTTGGCCATGTGGCACTAAAAGGAGCAGATCCGAGCAGGCTTCAGGGACAGAATCTCCAGCAGTCACACAGTTCCCTCCACCCACAGGTACAAAGGTCAATGAGAGAGCCTGTTTGGCTGGCCAAGAGGGGAGCAGGGTGTCTCCATAACTGGGGCCCCCTCGGGAGGCAGCAGTGGAG
Organism: Bettongia penicillata ogilbyi; assembly: GCA_023548195.1. NCBI lineage: Eukaryota > Metazoa > Chordata > Mammalia > Diprotodontia > Potoroidae > Bettongia > Bettongia penicillata. The sequence goes on from JAJHZJ010000300.1 coordinate 3,372,380, forward strand.
GCAGTAGAGGACAGGAGCTCCCAAAGCAGACAGGAGCTCAGACCCATTATTGAAAAGGTCTCTGCATAAACCCCCTAAGGTAACTGAATCCCTGGTGTCAGTCCTGCCCCCACCTGAGCAACTGAACTTAATCTCACATTGAATAACAGCCCCTCCCCGCCTAAGCCCTAAGACTGGGAAGCAGCATTTGAATCTCAGACCCAAACACTAGCTGGGTAGATCTGGAGGCCAGGTGAATGTAGAAAGGAATTTCAGAAGTCAAGTAAACTGGCTGGGAAAATGCCCAGAAAAGGGAAAAAAAATAAGACCAGAGGTTACTTTCTTGGTGAACAGATATTTCCTCCCTTCCTTTCTGATGGGGAAGAACAATGTTTACCATCAGGGAAAGATATAGAACTCAAGGCTTCTATATCCCAAACATCTGAAATAGATATTCAATGGGCTCAAGCCATAGAACAGCTCAAAAAGGATTTTGAAAATCAAGTTAGAGATGTGGAGGAAAAACTGGGAAGAGAAATGAAAGAGATGCAAGAAAAGCATGGAAAGCAGGTCAACACCTTGCTAAAGGAGACCCAAAAAAGTGCTGAAGAAAATAACACCTTGAAAAATAGGCTCACTCAATTGGCAAAAGAGGTTCAAAAAGCCAATGAGAAGAAGAATGCTTTCAAAAGCAGAATTAGCCAAATGGAAAAAGAGGTTCAAAAGCTCACTGTAGAAAATAGTTCTTTCAAAATTAGAATGGAACAGATGGAGGCTAATGACTTTCTGAGAAACCAAGAAATCACAAAACAAAACCAAAAGAATGAAAAATTGGAACATAATGTGAAATATCTCATTGGAAAAATTACTGACCTGGAAAATAGATCCAGGAGAGACAATTTAAAAATTTTGGAACTACCTGAAAGTCATGATCAAAAAAAAAAGAGCCTAGACATCCTCTTTCATGAAATTATCAAGGAAAACTGCCCTGATATTCTAGAACCAGAGGTCAAAGGTAAATATTGAAAGAATCCACCAATCACCACCTGATAGAGATCCAAAAAGAGAAACTCCTAGGAACATTGTGGCCAAATTCCAGAATTCCCTGGTCAAGGAGAAAATATTCCAAGCAGCTAGATAGAAACAATTCAAGTAATGTGGAAATACAATCAGGATAACACAAGATCTAGCAGCTTCTACATTAAGGGATTGAAGGGCATGGAATAGGATATTCCAGAAGTCAAAGGAACTAGGACTCAAACCAAGAATCACCTACCAAGCAAAACTGAGTATAATACTTCAGGGGAAAAACTGATCTTTCATTGAGATAGAGGACTTTCTAGCATTCTTGGTAAAAAGACCAGAGCTGAAAGGAAAATTTGACTTTCAAACACAAGAATGAGAAGAAGCATGCAAAAATAAACAGCAAAGAGAAGTCATAAGGGACTTCCTAAAGTTGAACTGTTTACATTCCTACATGGAAAGACAATATTTGTAACTCTTGAAACTTTTCAGCATCTGGGTAGTTGGTGGGATTACACACACACACACACAGCACAGAGTGAATTGAATAGGATGGGATCATATCTTAAAAAAAATGAAGGCAAACGGTGAGAGAGAAATGTATTGGGAGGAGAGAGGAAGAAATGGAATGGGACAAATTATCTCTCATAGAAGAGGCAGGCAGGAGACTTTTTAGTGGAGGCAAAAAGAGGGGAGCTGAGAGAAAAACATGAAGTTTACTCTCATCACATTTGACTAAAGGAAGGAATACAATGCACACTCATTTTGGTATGAAAACCAAGTATCTTACAATACAGGAATGTGGGGGAGAAGGGGATAAGCAAGGTTGGGGGGATGGTGGAAGGGAGGGCAATGAGAGGAGGGAGAAATTTGAAATCAACACTCTTGGGGAGGGACAGGATCAAAAGACAGAATAGAAACAATGAGGGGCAGGGTAGGATGGAGGGTAATTCAGTTAGTCTTACACAACACGACTATCATGGAAGTCATTTGCAAAACTACACAGATATGGCCTATATTGAATTGCCTGCCTTCCCAAAGGGAAGGGGTGGGGAGGGAGGGATGGGGAGAAGTTGGAACTCAAAGCTTTAGGAACAACTGTTGAGTATTGTTCTTGCTACTAGGAAATAAGAAATGCAGGTAATGGGGAATAGAAAGTATCTGGCCCTACAGTACATAAGAAAAGATGGGGACAAGGGAAGGGAGGGATGATAGAAGAGAGGGCAGATTGGTGATAGGGGAAATTAGAATGCTTGGTATATTGGGGTGGGGAGAGGGGACAAATGGGGAGAAAATTTGGAACCCAAAATTTTGTGAAAATGAATGTAAAAAGTTAAATAAATAAATTTATTAAAATAAAAATAAAAAAATAAAATAACAAGGAGCAGAGGAGTCCCAAGACCTTTTCAGTGCCCTTCTACTGCCCTAGGTCTTGGTGCATCCTCATTTGGGAGTTAGGTCTGAGAAATCAGAGCAAAGATGTTGCAGTTGATGCAACATCTTATGAAAGAGGAAACTGAGACTCAGAAAAGGTTAATGGTTCAGAGTGAGAGACGAGGTAAGAAGGCAGGTGACTTGTTAAAATATTAGTTCATTGCTATTTTAATGCCACAGATGAGGGGGGGAAAGAGATGAATGGGTAATATTAATATAAACTTACGTTTATGTAGATGCTTTGCAGTTTACAACCCCCTGTGAGGAAAATGCAATATAAATTCAGAGTAAATGGCAGATGATCTTAGAGGGTGACCTAAGGAAACCTAGTGCAGTTATCCAACGTGACCCATGATACCGTGGCAACTAGCTATATCCTTTCTCCATTAGACCATTGTAGCATGAAACATGAACTGCTGCTAATAATGATCCTCAGGGGCGAGGACTTTAAAGCAGGTTGAACCATTTTCCCTGGTTCTTTGTGATATAACCCCAGTAACTTCCCTCCAAAGGCTGTTGTGACAAATAACTAATTAGAAAAACCTTTTTAAAGCTTACGTATGCAGGATAGTTTACAGGGAGCCACATAAATGCTAAATAATCATGCTGAAGTCTCTGAAATGAGAATACTTTGAAAGAAGCTCTCTAGCATGGGAGTAGTACTGCTGGCAAATTCACCCCCAAATGTTATTTGAAGACTGAACCTGAACCAGTCTGTGGCACAGGGGGTGAGGGTGGGAGTTAGATTTCTAAGATGACATTTCTAACTGGCTTGATCCTTCCTCTTCCTACCTCCCTGGTGCCCATGCTGGCAGCAAGGTTAAGGTGGGATTCACTCTTCTGTGGGAAGGAATTCTCCCAGGCACCTTCTCTAATTCTGTAGGGACAAGAGAGATGAGCTTTCCCTTCGCTTCCTCTAGAGAAAGGGCTCTTTACCTTTTTTGTGTCATAGACTCCGTTGGCAGTCTAGCTAGTAAAGGCTCTGGATCCCTTCTCAGAATAATATTTTAAAGAAATAATAGGTAGAATTTTTATGGTGCTTTGAAGTTTGCAGATCATTTTACAGATATCTCATTTGATCCTCACACCAACCCTGGGAGGTAGGGAATATTATTATCCCTACTTTACAGATAAGGAAACTGAGGCACAGAGAGGACAAATTTGAACTCAATTCAGCCTGACTCAAGGTTCAAAACTCAATATACCCCACCACCTAGCTGCCTCATAAAATTTAAAAAAAAAATAGGCAAGGTCCAGTTAGGTGAGAGAAGATTTCTGTCCACTAGTAGAAAGTCTGCACTCATTACATCATCTCCCAATAGGAGGACTTTTTTTTTGGTGTGTGAGAAGTGAAAACATTCTTCAGAAGAACATTGAGCACTGCAATACTCGATGAGAATTGCATTGCCTAGTTGGCAAAGGTTCTGAATTTTTTATATTTTGTACCCCTTTGACAATCTGGTAAAACCTTTGAAGTCAGATTAATGATATTAATTGTATGAAATAAAATATGGAAGATTACAAAGAAATTGAATTATATTGAAATACAATTATAAACTTTTTCAAAACAAGTCCTCAAACCTTAGGTTGAAAACCCCTCATCTAGAAAGAAGAGAGAGAACATGAGGTTGGCTTCAGAGGTGTGGAGGTTCCCTGGCCACCTCTGTCTAGAGGGAAATGATTCATCCATAAGAGTACTAGAAGCTATTCACTAACTCCATATTGTTAGGGAGAGATGACTCTGAAGGAGAAGTGAGGCTGGTGACCTTGCACAGCTCTCCCTCACTCAAAACAAAGTTAAATGCAAGTCATGTCATCATTTTTATGATGGCATGATCTTCTTCACCAATGAAGGACAAACACAGCAACATTGTTAGGGAACTGAGAGCTGCCTCTTCAGGCACTGGGGAGTCAAGGATGCAAGAGGCCATATCAGGATTTAGTTAAAGAATTAGAAGGGCTGACCATATGGTATGCTAGAAAAACAGTAGCTTAAGTATAACAATATCCCATAGAAAGTAAGTTGTTTGAGGGCAGGAAATTTGCTGGGGGGTTTGGTTTGGTTTGATTTTCTGATCTCTGCATCTCCAGTACCTCAAACAGTGTCTTGGTTGCATACTCAATAAATATTAGTTGATTTTTTGAAGTAATAATACTGGCTCCATCACTTAACTAGTTGTGTGACTTTGGGCAGTCAATCAATGAACATTTATTTATTTCTTTTGCAGAGGAGAAGGTAAGGCAATTTGAGTTAATTGACATGCCCAAAGTCACATAGCTAGTAAGTGTCAAGTGTCTTGAGGACAGATTTGAATTCGGGTCCTTCTGACTCCAGGACTGCTGCTCTATTCACTGCTCCACCTGGCTGCCCCCTCATTTATTAAATACTCTGTATGTTTCAGGCACTGCTAAGCACTGTGGATATAGAGAAGCATCAGAAACAATCCCTATCCTTACTGATCTACATTCTGATGTACATATGCCTGTGGTAGGCATGTGGCTCCCTACCTGCTGCCCAGCCCCTCAGGTAACACTTTCAATCAAGAATGGTGTTGTCTACACTACCATCACCAAATTATGCCAAACTTTATGGCTTCCACAGATTTTATCCTAATAGTAATCCAGGAGAAGCAGGTAGAGCAGGTGTTGCTAACAACATCTTATGAAAGAGGAAACTGAGACTCAGAAAAGGTTAATGGTTCAGCGTGAGAGACGAGGTAAGAAGGCAGGTGGCTTGTTAAAATATTAGTTCATTGCTATTTTAATGCCACAGATGAGGGGAAAAGAGATGAATGGGTAATACTAATATAAACTTACGTTTATGTAGATGCTTTACAGTTTACAACCACCCTGTGAGGAACATGCAATATAAATTCAGAGTAAATGGCAGATGATCTTAGAGGGTGACCTAAGGAAACCTAGTGGTGTCTCCTGAAAGTGATGGTGCTTGAATTGAGCTTTGAGGAAACCAATGACTTCTCTTTAAGCCAAGGCAAGTCACTTAGAACCTTTGAATCACAATGATCCCATCTGTAATATGAGGAAGTTAGACTTAAATGACTCCCATGGAGACTTTTACATATGATCTTATCCAAAAGGACCAAGAAGTGATCCCGTAGTGACTTTTAACTTGACCTTCCATTAGCTAGTCTGTGTAACTAAAGTTATGATCTAAGATCATAAGATTTAGAGCTGGAAGGACTTTATAAATCATCTACTTCAAACTCCCTTATTTTTACAGATAAGCAATCTCAGACCTTGAGATCACACAGGTCAATAATAATATGGATGAAGGTGGTGATGATGAGATGATAATGATGAAACTAATGTTTGTGTCATTTTAAGATTTACAAACCACTTTAAATGTTGTCATTTCATTTCATCCTCACAACAACCCTGTGAGGTAGGTGCTATTATTATCTGCACTTTACTGATGAGAATTAGCAAGGCTGAGAATTGATCTCAGGTTGTCTGCCTCCAAATAAATACGTTACTTTTTGCCATACTTTTCACCAACTCTCCACTATACCTGTCAAGACCTCAGTTTCCTCATCTATAAAATAGGGATGATTGCTTATGCCACCTTACCTTACTGGGTTGTTGTAAATTATAAAGCACCTACATAAATGTGAACCTACATGAATATTACTAATTCATCTCCACTTTCTCACATGTGATATAAAAAATAGCACTAACCTAGGATTTAGCAGACCTCCCTTATTACCTTAGTTCAGGGAATGATTAACCTTTTCTGAATGTCAGTCTCCCCATTCATAAGATGTTCATAGTTACACCTGCCCCACCTGCTTCTCCTGAATTGTTGTTGGGATAAAATCTGTAGAAACAATTTAGAAGTTAACGTATGGCCCAAATGGGAGGTATCGGTGTGAGTGGGGTCCTTGAACAATTCTGAGCTGAGAAGTGATCCCTGAAGAGCCAGGGCAACAGAGAGTGGGGTTCACATGCTTCCAGGCACATGAGTGTCTCACCAACTTGTCCTTGAGAAGATTTGGAGTAAAGAGGGAGCTATAGTATTTTACAGAGTCTGTGGAAGAGCCTCTCCCTTAATACAGTATAGAAGATGGGAGAAGGGAACTCTACTAAGCAAGAGATAAATAAGGCATAAACTCTGCAGGTTTGCATGCTGTATAATTTTAAATGTCATAGCCTCAAACATCTGGGCTCTATTACCTGAAGTCCCATTAAACCTTCAGCTCCATAATTCTGCATCAAGCATGGTAAACTACAGGCTCCCAGTGGTGGCCATCAGCCAACTTAAGCATCTAATCACTGGGGTCCCCAAGCAACTCATGCCAAGTGGATTCTTTGAGGGGGAACCTCGTATACAAAAGAAATAGCCCCTTCCACAGTTTCATAGCAGCGTGCTTTGTACCTTTGCCAACACCGAGAAATTATCTGTTATCATTAAGACATCCAAGCCTTGTAACTTTTTCCTCAATGGAAATTAGTAAGCACCAACTTTGGGAGGATCCCCCAAACCTCATTAACTGACTGTATGCTCCATCCTGAATGAAGGCTGGTAATCCAATTCAGACAAAAGTAAGTCCCACCCTGAGAAATTTTTCTGGGGAGCTCCATTTGAACCGACTCCTTTTTTTATTCTCTGGAATGTGTGAGTAATTTTCTTTTTCCCCTGTTCCAACTTAAAGGACAAGAATTCACATTAAGTCTTAGAGGTTGTCTTCCAACTGTCTTCTGATTCCTGATAGAAACAGCTCAAGGTGAAAGTTCCAGGAACAAAAGAATCCTCTTCTCATGAGCCTGTGGTGCACAGTTCTACCAGCTCAGAGAGGTTTATGTAAACAAGATAATCCTTTGCACTTCATAATGTTTATAAAGTTTCTCCTAATTATCATTTAACGGGCACAAAGTAGAAGGCTGAGAGTATGACCATGATGGGAAATAGATGGTAAAATAAGACCTCCCAGGATTAAATTTTAAATAAATGACTTGCCCCCCCCACACACACACACACAAGAAAGCCAGGGAAAGATTTAGAGAGCAAGGTTTTAAACTTCCCTTTTTCCCCTCTTTCTGAGTCCTGCTCTATTATGAAATTCATCTTTATCATCATCATTATACATCAATATTTATTCAGCTTACGATGTCCTGGACTTTGAACCAAACAAAAGATAGTCTTGCTTATGGAGACCTTGCATACAGAATACAAGATAAATCTATCCGTTTGCATGCCTATTCCTTCTTTTGTACAAATAGCAGAAAACATAATTCTCAGGGAATCATTAAAAAGCTTTAAAAGAAATGAATGTTAACTGTTTTCCAGTGGAAGAGGAAAGGTATTGGCATTAGTCTTGAGCAAAAGGCTATCATTTGGGCCTTGAATCCTATGTCTTTCTATCTATTTATTCCACTAAATAATTCCTGCTCTTTCTCTGTCTCTCTATGTAGTTCTCTCTCTCTCTCTCTCTCTCTCTCTCTCTCTCTCTCTCTCTCTCTCTCTCTCTCTCTCTCTCTCTCTCTCTCTCTCTCCCCCTCCCTCCCTCTCTCCCTCCCTCCCTCTCTCCCTCTCTCCCCCTCTCCCTCTCTCCCCCTCTCCCTCCCCCTCTTCCTCTCTCCCTCTTCCTCTCTCCCCCTTACCCCCATTGAACACTCCCCCACCATTGGCTTCTTTCCTTCTACCAAAAATTTTCTCTTGATCCTGCTGTCCCTTCCATCTATCTTCCTACATCACTCTTTCCCTTTACTGACACAATATGAAAAGGGGAAAAAAAGAAAGTAGGCTACATTCAGTGACTCTGCTTCTTCACCACCCACTGATTCCTCAGCCATCTGTAATCTGGCTTCGATCCCCAATGTTTTACTGAAACTTTTGTCTCCAAGGTCAACCATGGCCTTGTAATTATCAAACCCACTGGCTTTTTCCCAATCATTTCCTTGAACTTTTTGCAGCATTTGATATTGCTGGTCATTCCCTCCTTGATACTCTCTCCTCCTGTGGGTATATTGTCACTGCTTCCTTTGGGTTCTAACTACCTGACCATTTCTTTATCGATTCCTCTTTTCTCCTCCCAGCTCTTTCACAGCATCTGTGGTGCATATGTGTGTTCTCACAGAACCACCATCCTACCATACTGTGAATGAATGAATGATGCATTTATTACACACTTGCTATGTGCTAAGGCTGTTGATAAAAATAGAAAAGTAAGGCAGTCCCTGCTCTCCAGGAGTCCACATTCTAATTGGGAAGATAACACATATAGAACATTTTCAGCTGTCCCATTCTTCTTAGGGTACAGAGGCAAAGCAGATGGTAATGTTTCTGATTTAATGTCATATCTCCTGATAAAATCATATCCATTTCTGATATTGAACCATTTAACAATGTTCAAGGACTTTCATAGCAAGAATTTTCCTTTCTGGTTCTCTAGTAACTATTACTGTAAAACCTATAACAAAAGTAGATGCTGACTAAGGGCACTGAGCTAAAAATCATTCATATTCCAAAGTCCCTTGGGTTCATGATCTTGGGCTATTTCCATCAGAATCTGAGGGGAAATGGTGATCAAAGTGCTGGTGGGAGTGGTTTGTCTTACCTGGCACATCCTACTCTTCCTAAAGGTGCCCTGTTGCTTCAACTGGGCTAGATTGCCTACCCTATATATAGCAGTTGGTTGACAGTTGGTAGGAATGACTGGCACCTTCTTCAAAGGAGTTACTTCCCTGGATAATAACTGTGAAGGTGGAATGGCAACAGGACTGGTGGTCTTGAAGTGGGGGTAGGTCGTAAATGCTGCCAGTCCCAGGGCGTCTGTGCCCATCCACCAGTTAGTGACAGTTGATCAGCAGTTGGTGCTGGTGGTGGTGTGATGGTGAATATAGAAAACGAGTCCCTTCACAGTGATTTTTCCCTTCCATGATAGCTGTGGAGTCTGGGCTAGAAGCAAGTCTGGTGCTCTCTCTCACCTATACTATTATGATAGTCTTCTGGTTGGTTTCCCCGCCTCCGAGTAACTCCTGTACTATAATACAGCTTCCACTCTGCTGCCAAAGTGATTTTCCTAAAGCATAGATCTGACCATGTCACCCCCCTCCTCCTCAGTAAACTCCACTGACTCCCCATGACCAGTAGGATCAAGTACAAAATCCTCTGGCTTTTAAAGTTCTTCTCAACCTGGCCCCTTCCTACTTTTTCAGTCTTTACACTTTACCCTCTTCCAAGCACATCCAGATACTCACCTATAAAATTAAAATATTGAATCAGATGATCTCTAAGGTCTCTTCCATCTTTAAAGTACTCTAATTCAAATTTCACATTTGTTTTAAATTTATAATAACACTCATCTTCTTGGACTGGTAATATTTAAACTTTTGTTTCTTTTCTCAAAGGCTTACAAATCTGATTATGTGTTCTCCCAAACAAAACAATTAAGAGGAATGAATAATATGTCTTAGGATTGGGAGGAGGGGCTGGTCATTGGTTTGAAACCTTTAATCTAAGAAATCAGAAACAGAAAACAAGAAAAATTAAGACTTTATACATCAAAACCAACTATTTAATCTGCCAAGAAAATTAACTTTGGGGTGGTAGAAAGGGATTTCTAATTCATTGGATTAAGCTTTAAAAATCTATTAAGATATTACCTCATAAAATTCAACCTTATTTGGGCAAATAGAGGGAACATTGCCCTAGGGAAGAATCAGGGATTCTGGAATTGCCTAATGGTGAGTGTCTCCTACATTTTAATGATTTCAAAATGTTGACGATCACTGGAATAGAATTTCCTTTCCTCTATCCAGTATATAGCAGAGCAGCTGAAGTTACCACTGACTAATTGGATGTACAAACGACTCCCTACTGAGAGCATCTGGCCTTATACATATCTTCTCATGAAGATGTATAATCTCTTCCTCACATGATGTGGATTGGGTAGCATATTATCATAATCAAGTAAATCTCACCATTTTCCAGAAAACACCATTCCGTAGAGCTCAACGCCATGTTATCTCAAGATGAAGGATCCTGACTCATCAAAAATCTTGATATAGTTCAGAGATTTACTCACCTGGCATCTCTGATCCAGATTTTCTCATTAGAGGAAAGCCATGGGGCTCACACAAGTGTCTTCCACATTCTTTAAGGCCCATCTGATGTTCTGTCTCCTCCCAGTAGCCTGTGTTGATGACACAAAAAAGAATGTTGATCTTATTCGGACAAATAATTAGTCATCTATATGTAGCATTTTGCCATATTCACATATGCTCATGCATGTTTGCTAGTTCTTTCTTGCAAGGATATCTTGTCTCCCTAAGAGAATCTTAAGGTCCTCAAAGGTGAAGAATATATCTTCTCCTGTTCTTCTGTACACACAACACAATACTTACACTGTAATTGAGTACATTATAAATGATCAATAAATACCTATTAATTGACTAATCTTAAAATTTAATGTCAGTAAGTCTTTATTAAGGTCTTTCTGTGTGTCAAATTCTAAGTGCTAGAATTATAAAGAGAGTCCCTGGTCTCAAGATGCACATGTTATCTAATTAGGGAGACAATGGGTAAAATAAAATATCTACAAGGCTGATGGGAGGTAATTTCAGAGAAGAAGGCAGTAGCAGTTGGGGGGGACCAGGAAGGGCCTTCTGCTGAGGTAGGATATGAACCACGTCTGGAAGGAAGCCAGGGAAGTCATGATGCAGTGAGGAGGAGGGAGAGCATTCCAGGTACAAGGGACAGCTACTTTTAACTGTGAAAAAGGAGATGGAATGGCATGTGCGAGGGGTCACAATTGGGTCAATGTGACTGCTTTATTGAGTGTATGGAGGGATGTCAACTGTAGGAAACTTAGAGATGGTAGAAAGGAGCTGGTTTAAATGCTATACTTAAAATTCAGCACTTGAAAGATCTGCCATGTCATCCATACAAGTACTCACACTGATGAGGTTTATATGTTATATACATAACTTTAGTGGGGAGTTTCATTAAAGCCATTCCAGCTTGAGATGGTTTCAAGTTCCAGAGCTTGTTCTTCACTAGCAAGGATTTAGGGTCACCCCCTTTCATGCCATGGTGCCAAGGCACGTCGTGTTTATTTCATAGGAAAAAAAGAGTCTGATTATTCTGAGGTTAAAGTGAAATTTTGGTTGGCCGTGGTTTGGACACTGGATTTTTAGACCACAGATGACTAGCCATCTTTATATTCTAGCATTTTATTTTGTTTTCTTTATTTTATTCTGAAGTTAAGAAATAAAATAAGCGTTTCCATAACATAGTAGAATAGGAGAAAAAGGATCATTGTACATGGAAGTGCAAATCTATTATGTACTACCCGCTATTGCTTTTAAATATTTAATAAAATTATCATGTAACTCTTCTTTCCTTTTTTTTCTTTTTCTCTTCCCTCCCCCCTCCTCACCCTAGAAATGACTGTCATTAGATACACACATACACACACACACGTAAAAACATTCTATACATACTTTTATTTATCAGTTCTTTCTCTGGATGCAGATAGCATCTTCCTTCTTATGTTCTTTGTAGTTAATCCAGGTATTTACAATAGTCAAAATAACTTACTTGTTCAAAATTGTTCTTAAGACAATATTGCTGTTACTATATACTTCCTATAAGAAGCGATGAGCTTCTTGGATAGATGTGTACAAAATAATGGAGCAAAATGAGAACCAAGAGAACATTGTATAGAGTATTCTAATATTTTGTACTCTACAACTTTCCGCCTTAAATTCTGATACAAGTGCGAAACTATGGGCTAACTTAGGTTATGGCTTTCCTGTCTTATTCTACCAAACTAGCAAGTAGCCTGGATCCTAAAATACATTTAAAATATTTCTAAAACAAGTCTGTTCTTATCTGTGGAATATGAGCTTCTTGAAAATAAGTTTTTTTATTTGAATCCCTAGCACCTAACAGAATACCTGGTATATAAGGGGTACTTTAAAATGCTTATTTGTTGAACAGCATGATAAATATTAAAAACAATATCTTGAGTATAGTAAAAAAAAAAATAGAATGGTTAGACATGGAGTTCAAAGACATGGGTTTGAATCTGGTGAAGTTTCTTAACTTTGCTGGGTCTCAGTTTCCTTCTATCAGAAGGGGAGGATGGACTGGATGGCCTCCAAAGGTCCTTCCAGATGTAAAAATACAGTTTTATAACATAAGAATCTATAGCTCCAGAACTAAAAATGTTGGCTTTCAATTCACTGCTAGAGTAGCCTGTAAATTTCACACTCGTCCATAGGTATAAAGTGGTTCAGAATTGCTGGACACCAGCCTTCTGCTGTGTTTATTATCATCTTGCTTATAGCTATAGACTCCGTAATCACATAATCAAGGACTCCCACCAGTTCCTTGATCTACCATCACAGAACAGAGACTCCAGCACATGTGAAAAGATAATGGAAATGTATAAAGGGATGCCAGTGAGACTGAGAGAACCAAACAAGTCATCCTACATATCTGCTATGAGGTTGGTGGCAGAGTTCAGTTTTATTTGTGCCCAGGTCCTCCTCAGCCCCATCATGGTTTATCTCCTGTCTTATTCCATATCATTAATTTTGTTTGCCTGTCCAAATGCCATTTTGATTCATAGAGCTATATGTTGTATCTTTTTTAATCTAGAAATGATTTATTACCAAGTTTTGATTACATTAAATATAAAATCAAATTAAATGAACAAGAAGTGAGTTGAAGAGGATAGTTGTGTAGAAAATGGGACATCTCTCCTGTATAGACAAGTGGTATTATGGTTTCTTGCTATTTTGTACCTGGCCTTTTAAAAATAACATTTTAGCACAGTAAATAGAAAATGTACCTTACAACCAAGGAGACCCAGGTTCCTTTCCTGTCTCGCTGAAGTCCCTATGTGGCCCTAGACAAGTCCATTAAACTCTCAGTACTTAAGAAACAACTCCAAGTGGCAGAGAATGAGCCAGTCTTCACTTGTAGAGAGAGTTTCTTAATCCAAGAATTTCCTCTGCCAATTAAATCACAAGGTTTAATCCCTATTTGTATCATCTTAGACAAGTTGAATGATTCTCAAAGTTTGGTTCAGGGACCCCTTTCAAGGTCTCTGAGTGGTCAAAAACTACTTTCATAATAATAAGACATTTTAATTCCTAATACAGTAAATATTGATAGATATAATTCTCATAAACAAAAACTGTTTAGAGAGTCCTCAATAATTTTTAAGAGTATAAAAGGAGTCCTGAGACCAAATAATTTGAGAACCGCTGGACTAAGGTATGTGGGAACAAAGGAGCTGTCACCCTCCGGCCATGGAAAAGATGAAGTTTTTAGAAGTCTGAAATATCAGTGTAATAGTAACATTCACTGAACCAGCCTATTTCTCCAGATTTATAGCATATTCTCTTCAGGGCTCACTAAGCTGTTGATGAACATCCCACCAGCCTTCATAGCTCCCTGAAGGGAAGGTAGATAGCCAGCATTATTCCTGACTTTGCTGATGGGACCCAGAGAGCTAACTTTTTGACCTGTAGACTTATTGGCTAGGCTATACCTCAAGCTTTCAGAATGTGCTTCTCAAAAATGATGTAAATTTTTATAGCCAGTCATGTATCATTTGAGGCCTACCCTTGTGACCTAAAACTCCAGTTGCTTGACAGACTGTTGAACGCTGAGGATACCTTCCTCCCATCTTTCTCAATAGAATGCACAGAGCTGTTCCCACAAAGTGGAAAGGTCTATCTTTGTTTGGACCCTTTGGGCTGATGCTATGTCTATGCCATATTTCTTTCTTCTTCTTACTTAAGCACCATGCTAGAGTGAAAAAGGAAAGTAGTAATACTGGAAACTGGGTTCCAGATCTCACTCTCAGCTGTCTGTGAGGTTGGCTTCTGTCCTAAGAACGAGCATCTTCTTGCCTTTCAAGTATTCTGGTGTTGCCTTTGCTTCTACTAAACTGTCCCTTACTTCTTTGTCAATTGCAAGCTAGGTGATGCAATGACTAGAGCTCTAGTCTGTTTCAGGAAGACATGAGTTAAATACTTCCTCATGTTATTAGCTGTTCAACCCCAGACAAGTCATATAACCTCTCAGTCTTATTTTTCTCATATGTAAAAAGAAGGTAGTAATGTAGCACCTGCCTCCCAGAGTTCCCGTAAGGCTCAAATGAGATCCTATATACAAAATATTTTGCAAAGCTTTACATTCTGTTATAAATGCTAGCTATTATAAGCATACCTAGGAGATATTGCAGGTTCACTTCCAGACCACCGCAATAAAGTGAGTATAGCAATAAAGTAAATCACACAAATTTTTTGGTTCACCAGTGCATATAAAAGTTATGTTTACACCATGCTGTAGCCTGTTCGGTGTGCCAGAATATTATGTCTAAAGAAAACAATGTACTTACCTTAATTTAAAAAAAAATATTGCTAAAAAATCCTAGCCCTCATCTGAGCCTTCAGTGAGTTGTAACCTTTTGGCTGGTGGAGGTCTCACCTTGATATTGAAGGCTGCTGACCGACCAGGATGGTGGTTGCTAAAGGTTGAGATGGTTATTGTAAGTTCTTAAGATCAGACAACAATGAAACTTGCACATCAATTGGCTCTCCCTTTCACAAAAGATTTCTTGGTAGCCTACAGTACTGTTTGATAGCATTTTACCCACAGTAGAACTTTCAGAATTGGCATTAATCCTCTCAGACCCTGTTACTACTTTTTTAACTAAGTTTATGTAATATTCTTTAATATTGTTGTTTCAGGGAATAGAGAGACTGAGAAGAGGGAGAGAGATGGGGGGAGCTACTGGTTGGGTAGAAGAGTCAGAACACACATCATGTATAGATTACATTTGCCATCTTATATGGGTGTAATTCATGGAACCCCAAAACAATTATAATAATAACTGATCACAGATATTGTATCTGTGATCACTGATCACAAATAAAATCATGAAAAATAATAGTACTACACCTGTTGGCACTGATTGACTTATTCTAAGCAAGATTGCCATGAACCTCCAATTTGTAAAACAAACAAAAACAGCACAGTTATCTGTGAAACACAATACAGCAAAATTCAGTAAAATGAGGCACACCTGCATTCTCTGAAGAAGCCCAGAGGTAGAGATTACTCTTAATGTTGCTTTGACTAGCTTTTTTGTTGATTTCACAAATATTTATGAAATATATTTTGTGTGTAATATACTAGGCTGGATGGCAGGAGGGAAAAAAGATGTAGAGACATGAATATAGATTTATGCATATCTGGGTTCAAGTCCTGTCTTTGACATATTCTGACTATGTGACCCTATGTGACCCTAGGCAAGTCACTTCACCTCTCAGTGCCCCCAGGCAATTTTCTAAGTCCTTAAATTACAGAGGTATCAAACTTCATTCCTTTAGCTCCTCCAAGTCCAAAAGGTATAGATTGGACCTGTAATTTCATCAGTAAAGGGAGCTCCCAGTGAGGAATTTCCTAGAATAATGCAGATTCTTTGTAGCCTTCTCTGCTATCTATAGTCTCTGAAAGTTGTCTAGGACGCAGAAAGGGGCAGCTAGGTGGTGCAGCGGATAGAGCACCAGTTCAGGAGTCAGGAGGACCTGAGTTCAAATCTCACCTCAGACACTTCACACTCACTAGAGCTAGCATGAACCTGGGCAAGTCACTTAACCCCAATTGCCTCATCCTGAGTCCTCTCCAGTCATCCTGATGAATATCAGGTCACTGGATTCAGATGGCTCTGGAGGAGAGGAGAAGTGAGACTGGTGACCTGCACAGCCCTCCCTCACTCAAAACAAAGTCAAGTGCAAATCATGTCATTATTTCTCTGATGGCATGATCTTCTTTGGCAATGAAGGACAAACACACAGGACACAGAAAAGCCAATATATGAAAGACTGGATCCCTGTCTCTGTGGGTTTTATTTTGTTGTTCAGACATTTTTCTGTTGTGTCTGACTCTTTGTGACCCTATTTGGGATTTTCTTGGCAAAGATACTGGCGTGGTTTGCCGTTTCCTTCTCCAGCTCATTTTACAAATGAGGAAATGGAGGCCAACATGATTAAGTGACTTGCCCAGGATCATACAGCTAGCAAGTGTCTGAGGCTGGAGGTGAACTCAGGAAGATGAGTCTTCCTGACTCCAGGCTTGGTGCTCTACCCACTGTGTCTCTCTACCCACTGTGTCACCTAGCTGCCCTGTGAATCTTATAGTCATTCTAATAGGCGGAGTACTTGACCTAAAGTCAGGAGACTTGGGTTCCAACCCTGACTCTCAGAGCCAGCTTACTCGTTAAATGACCTTGGGACAAGTCTCTTACTACCTTTGAATCCCAGTTTCCTCCTCAGCAAACAGAGAGGAGACAATTGGCTCTGCCTACTTCTCTGTGCCCTTGTGGAGAAAGTATTTCTAGAACCATATAATGTGAGTTGGTAGTAGCAGCAGCAGCAGTAGTCACCATCATCATCATTATCTATAGAATGAATTACTAGAAACTTACACCCAAAGGTGCTATGTGAAGTTCAGAATATAAGATAGTTTGGTATCTGGGGGATCAAGAAAGGCTTTGGGGCATAGGCAGAATTAAAGGAGTAAAAAGCCAACTGGTACAGTAGAAGAAGACAGTTCTAGCAAAGGCAGAGGCATGGAGGAAGGAGAGCCCAGGGCAGGTCCAGGGGAGAAGGGAACAGACAGTTTGGCTGAAATGAATGTACAAGGAGACTTCAGGAAATTTATCTCGTTAGAAGCTGAAGGAAAGGTGTGGTATCCAAGAAGTCTGCTTTCTGTGTGTGGTTCCCTCAAATTACTTAATTCAGAACAGGAGTTCTAAATCTTTTTTGTACCATTGACCCCTTTGGAATTCTGGTAAAATCTATGGAAGCCTATGGATCGAGTGAGTTAGGTAAAGGACCTTGCACACTTGAAAGTGCTGTGGACGTGCTACTTAGCATTGTTTATTATGGACCCCTTCCCAGAGTAATGTTTTTAAGTCCATATGTAACTGTGATTACTCTGGCCCACATTGCCTGAAAGGCCAGGGCTGTTTCATTTCACCTCCCCTCCAGGGGTCTCTAGTCCTCTTAAAGGGGAATGAGGGGCACTGCCAGTTGTATTCCTCTTGGTTTGCTGAGGAGGAAATTGGGATTCAAAGCTAGTAATAGACTTGTCCCAAGGTCATTTAACTAATAAGCTGGCTCTGAGAGCCAGGATTGGAACTCCCATCTCCTGACTTTAGGTCAAGTGCTCCTCCTATTCAAATGACTATAAATTGACGGGGCGCTAGGTGGTACATTGGGTAGAGCACCAGGTCTGGAGTCAGGAAGACTCGTCTTCCTGAGTTCAAATCTCACCTCAACACTTACTAGCTATATGACCCTCAACAAGTCCTTTAACCCTATTGACCTCAGTTTCCCCAGCTGTAAAATGAACTAGAGAAGAAACCCTTCAGTGTCTTTGACTCAAGTCCCCAATAATTGTGTTTCCTCAATTTTAGGGGTTCCCTGAATCTCAGTTCCATTTAACCATGTAATAATCAGTGACTTTTATAAAGGAATATTTACCTCAAAGGCAGCTAGATGGCACAGTGGATAGAACATTGGGCTTGGCATCAGGAAGACTCATCTTTGTGAATTCAAATCCAGCCTCAGATACTTATTAGTCTTGTAACCCTAGGTAAGTCACAGCCCTGTTTGCCCCAGTTCCTCATCTATCAAATGAAATGGCACCACTCCAGTATCTTTGCCAAGAAAACCTCAGATAGGGTTACAAAGAGTCAGACACAAATGTAACAACTGAACAAGGAAAGGAAGAATATACAAATCAACTTCCCCTCTCTGTCCCTGGGGAACATTACTCCCTTACACCACCTCAGTGTCGGGAGTGAAGGAGGATTAGATTCACATCTTAACTCAGTTCCTATGTAACAGAGGCCCACAGCATTCTGGGGGCCTGAGTCTCAGTACCCTGGCTTCTCAGAGCTTCCATGTAGTGCTGGCAGTAACATCTAGCCTAGAATCCTGCTCCAAGGCAGCCACAGCAATTGCACCCAGGTCCAGAAACTCCTCTACCTGTGTCTAGACAAGCCAATCAAAATTCCAAGCCCATTTATCAGTGTCAAGGCAAAAAAAAAAAATGCCTGTCAATGGAACCACTGGGTTGGTGATCAAAGTGAAAATAAGAAAATAAGCAGAAATGCTGGGTTCCCATTAAAAAACTGAACTTCCCCTCTCCATATGGTCCAGAGGCTATTTGGACAGTGTTTATACCAAAAGACAGAAACAAAAAAGATTTTCATACTTACATGGATCAAGAAGCTATTTCTGAGGGAAACCTCTACTATTGGAGGAATTGGTCATCTATAAATAGATGCCTCCTGCAATTCTGTCAAAATATTCTTCTCCCGCACCCGATAAAACGAAAACATCCACCTAGAACAAGGCCAAAGAACCGGAATTACACAGCTTTTAGAACAAAACTTAATGAAAACAGAGATAAATGTGAAAGATGGATCACTTCATTCTATTCCACAAACATTTATAAAGCAGCCCTATGTTAACCTGATGCCATTACTGTTCTTGTGGCAGTCAAACTTCATCACTAAATATAGGTTTCTCCTGAAATCCATGGAAGTTGTTGTCCCTCTGATCCCCCAGAGAATACTTAGGGTTCCTCTTTTTCTGGCCTTGTATGAATTCTTTCAATACTGAGCCCATTGTAAATAAAGCTTGGGTTTGGCATCTCCAAGCTCCCCTTCCTGTTCCTTTCCCACATTCTTCTATACCTCTTCCCTATATCCTTAAAGTACCCAATGCCTTCCTGCTACCATCTGCCCTGTCTCTTTAAAGTAAATTATTTTCCTTCCCACACTCCTTTGCCATTTTAAGCCTTATCTCTCACTGGGTCACCATGGCCTTAGAATTCTTCCAAACCTGGTAAATATGATAATAAAGTTCTCTGTAATGTAGGGGGGCGGAGAATTGCCTAAGTCAGCAGACATAGTCTTTTGGTTAAAACTATATTGAAAGTCTTTCTATAAAGGAATAACCTGTCAGAACTAACATTTGTTGTTCAGTTGTTTCAATCATGTCTAACTCTTTGTGACCCCATTTGGAATTTTCTTAGCAGAGATACTGAAGTGATTTGTCATTTCCTTCTCCAGCTCATTTTACAGATGAGGAAACTGAGGCAAATAGGGTAAAGTGACTTGCCCAAGATCACACACTCTCTAAGGCAGAATTTGAACTCAGGATTTCCTGACTGTACGCCCACCACTCTATCCAGTGCACCATGCATAGCTAATAGAATTAACATGGCCTTTTAGAACTCATGGTCACACAGTACATGTAGGAGTTTGTTTTACTTATCAATACAGATTTGTTACAAAGGTTTGGTTTTTCTCCAGCATCCCCTCCCCTCATGGAGAGGGCACAGGGAGAAATGATATTTTTGCTCATTGCAACAAAAATCAAAATTTTTCCCTAAGAAAAACCATTTGAAAAACTCACAGTTAATAAAAGCCAGGATGAAGATTCAATAACTTTTTTCAATTCAAGATACAGCAAGTTCTTCTTGAGTTGAAAATGCTTAGCATGGTAAAGCAGATAGCAAGTTGGCTTCCAAATCAGAAAGACTTGAGTTCAAGTTTCTGCCTATGACCCATGCTAGCTATATAATTCTGGACAAGTCACTTCACCTATCAATGCCTAGGGTAGATGGTGAACATTGATGGATGGGCATTTCCTCATTGAGAGTTTCCTACAGGAATGACAGCAGAGGTGCAGTCCAAAAAGCAATGCTTAAGTCTCCATTGCATGCTAACTGCTGTGCAAGGCTTTGAGGATATGAAGTCAGAAATGAAACAGTTCTTAACTTGGGTTCCATGAACTTTTTAAAATATTTAATAACTATTCTATTGTTTTTATTTTCTGTATAATCCTATGTATTTCATTTTATGCATCTAAAAATATTATCTCAAGGAGACCATAGACTTCACCAGACTGCTAGAGGGGTCCATGACACAAAAATGGTTCATAAGCCCTGGCTTAGATAATGATGGCTAACATTTAGATAATACTTAATACTTACTATGTGCCAGGCACTGTGCTAACTGCCTATAAAGTTATCTCTTTAAACCTCACAACCACCCTGAGAGATAAGTATCATTATTATTATCCCCATTTTAAAGGTGAGGAAACTGAGGCATATAGACAGATGTTAAGTGACTTGCACAGCTCATACAACTCATACATATCTGAGGTTAGATTTTAACTCAGAGTTACTTCTTTCTAAATACATTCATTTCCAGGAAACGGTACTGACATCTGGGGGAACTGAGAAAGGCTTCTCATGGAAGAGGTGATATTTGAGTTAAGCATCGAAGGAAACTCAGATTCTAAGAGGTGGAAAGGAGGAAGGAGAACATTCTAGTTATGGAGGACAGATAGACTGTGGAAAGGCACCAAGATTGGAGATGGAAGTATCACCTACAAGAAACAAGTGAGCCAGTTTGGCAAGAGTATTTTAACATTTGTTAAAAGCTGAAGGGAAGAAATTTGAGAAATAAAGAGGATCCTCCTGAAATTACACTGAAAGGGTGCTCATGTATTACATTACTGTAGGGATAAGGCCTTGGGAGGTCTAGGGACAAAGCATTCCTCTCTGATAGTACATGTAAAGAAGGAAGCCATCAGAGGCATCCAATTATCAGTATTGCAATCTGGTAAGCACCTATTGGGTTCTGCTGTTATGGTCATATGTAAGGCAAACCCTCTAGAGCTATTCAGCCCCGACTGGTCCCCAACAAGATCCAACGATGATAACCAGAGTGCCTTGGGGGCTTATCAAAGCCTAAGGAGAAATGCTGTGCAAGTAACTGCAGAGGCAAAAAAAGTACTTAACATGTTGCCAAGTGTGCCTTAGTTGGGTTCAGATAACATGAAGAGATTTGATCCTTCCTAACATATTTTCATTAAGAAATGATTAAAAAGAAAAAAACTAGCCTAAGCAAGAAATAATGTTACAAATGATCTCTCAAATCACTAAGCCAACGTGGCAGTTATAGATATAATGTGACATTATTATGGAATGACATGATGCCTCTTTTATTTTTTAATATTTCTTTTATTAGCATTTATTATGTTATATATTATTATAAACTATTTATTCTTAACATTTTTTAAATTTTGAGTTCCAAATTCTTTCCCCTCCCCCACCCATGGAGAAGGCAA